>CAKAJE020000867.1:0-56478 GCA_916610135.2 Macropis europaea
TATAAAATGATCTAATCGGGTCTCTGTTTGCCCTACCCTAGAAGTTTAATAGTGCATTTCACTCGTCATTTCATGCGCTTTGAGATGCCGCTTAGCCCAATAAGCTATCTGAAATAGGAGCGACGTAAATTGAACAAATGTGATAGAATTTCGTTGAATTCTTATATTAACCAAAATATAAAATGATCTAATCGGGTCTCTGATTGCCCTATCATAGAAGTTTAATAGTGAATTTTACTCGCCATTCCACGCGCTTTAAGATGCCGCCTAGCCCAGTACGCTATGTGAAATAGGAACGACGTAAATTGAACTAATGTGATAGAATTTTGCTGAATTCTTAAATTAACCATAATATAAAATGATCTAATCGGGTCTCTGTTTGCCTACCCTAGAAGTTTAGTAGTGCATTTTACTCGCCATGTCTTGCGCTTTGAGATGCAACTTACCCCAATACGCTATCTGAAATAGGAGCGACGTAAACTGAACAAATGTGATAGAATTTTGCTGAATTCTTAAATTAACCATAATATAAAATGATCTAGTCGGGTCTCTGATTGCCCTACCCTAGAAGTTTAATGGTGCATTTTACTCGCCATTCCACGCGCTTTAAGTTGCCGCCTAGCCCAGTACGCTATCTGAAATAGGAGCTACGTAAGTTGAACAAATGTGACAGAATTACGCTGAATTCTTATATTTACCGTAATATAAAATGATCTAATCGGGTCTCTGTTTGCCTTATCCTAGAAGTTTAATAGTGCATTTTACTCGCCATTTCATGCGCTTTGAGATGCCGCTTAGCCCAATACGCTATCTGAAATAGGAGCGACGTAAATTGAACAAATGTGATAGAAATTCGCTGAATTCTTAAATTAACCATAATATAAAATGATCTAATGGGGTCTCTGATTGCCCTACCCTAGAAGATTAATAGTGCATTTCACTCGCCATTTCATGCGCTTTGAGATGCCGCTTAGCCCAATACGCTATCTGACATAGGAGCGACGTAAATTGAACAAATGTGATAGAATTTCGCTGAATTCTTATATTAACCAAAATATAAAATGATCTAATCGGGTCTCTGATTGCCCTATCATAGAAGTTTAATAGTGCATTTTACTCGCCATTCCAAGCGCTTTAAGTTGCCGCCTAGCCCAGTACGCTATCTGAAATAGGAGCTACGTAAGTTGAACAAATGTGACAGAATTACGCTGAATTCTTATATGAACCGTAATATAAAATGATCTAATCGGGTCTCTGTTTGCCCTACCCTAGAAGTTTCATAGTGCATTTTACTCGCCATTTCTTGCGCTTTGAGATGCCGCTTAGCCCAGTACGCTATCTGAAATAGGAGCGACGTAAATTGAACAAATGTGATAGAATTTCGCTGAATTCTTAAATTAACCATAATATAAAATGATCTAATCGGGTCTCTGTTTGCTCTACCCTAGAGGTTTAATAGTGCATTTGACTCGTCATTTCATGCGCTTTGAGATGCCGCTTAGCCCAATATGCTATCTGAAATAGGAGCGATGTAAATTGAACAAATGTGATAGAATTTCGCTGAATTCTTAAATTAACAATAATATAAAATGATCTAATCGGGTCTCTGTTTGCCCTACCCTAGAAGTTTAACAGTGCATTTTACTCGCCATTTCATGCGCTTTGAGATGCCGCTTAGCCCAATACGCTATCTGAAATAGGAGCGACGTAAATTGAACAAATGTGATAGAATTTCGCAGAATTCTTAAATTAACCATAATATAAAATGATCTAATGGGGTCTCTGTTTGCCCTACCCTAGAAGTTTAATAGTGCATTTGACTCGTCATTTCATGCGCTTTGAGATGCCGCTTAGCCCAATATGCTATCTGAAATAGGAGCGATGTAAATTGATCAAATGTGATAGAATTTCGCTGAATTCTTTTATTAACCATAACGTAAAATGATCTAATCGGGTCTCTGTTCGCCCTAGCGTAGAAGCTTAATTGTGCATTTTATTCGTCATTTCATGCGCTTTGAGATGCCGCTTAGCCCAATACGCTATCTGAAATAGGAGCGACGTAAATTGAACAAATGTGATAGAATTTCGCTGAATTCTTATATTAACCAAAATATAAGATGATCTAATCGGGTCTCTGTTTGCCCTACCCTAGAAGTTTAATAGTGCATTTTACTCGCCATTTCTCGCGCTTGGAGTTGCCGCTTAGCCCAATACGCTATCTGAAATATCAGCCACGTAAATTGAACAAATGTGAGACAATTTCGCTGAATTCTTAAATTAACCATAATATAAAATGATCTTATCGGGTCCCTGTTTGCCCTACCCTAGAAGTTTAATAGTGCATTTTACTCGACATTTCTTGCGCTTTGAGATGCCGCTTAGTCCAATACGCTATCTGAAATATCAGCGACGTAAATTGAACAAATGTGAGAGAATTTCGCTGAATTCTTATATTAACCAAAATATAAAATGATCTAGTCGGGTCTCTGATTACCCTATCATAGAAGTTTAGTAGAGCATTTTACTCGCCCTTCCACGCGCTTAGAGATTCCGCCTAGCCCAGTACGCTATCTGAAATAGGAGCGACGTAAGTTGAACAAATGTGATAGAATTACGCTGAATTCTTATATTAACCGTAATATAAAATGATCTAATCGGGTCTCTGTTTGCCCTACCCTAGAAGTTTAATAGTGCATTTTACTCGTCATTTCATGCGCTTTGAGATGTCGCATAGCCCAATACGCTTTCTGAAATAGGAGCGACGTAAATTGAACAAATGTGATAGAATTTCGCTGAATTCTTATATTAACCGTAATATAAAATGATCTATTCGGGTTTCTGTTCGCCCTACCCCAGAAGTTTAATAGAGCATTTCACTCGTCAATCCATGCGCTTTGAGATGCCGCTTAGCCCAATACGCTATCTGAAATAGGAGCGACGTAAATTGAACAAATGTAATATAATTTCGCTGAATTCTTATATTAACCGAAATATAAAATGATCTAATCGGGTCTCTGATTGCCCTATCATCGAAGTTTAATAGTGCATTTTACTCGCCATTCCACGCGCTTTAAGATGCCGCCTATCCGAGTACGCTATTTGAAATAGGAGCGACGTAAATTGAACAAATGTGATAGAATTTCCCTGAATTCTTATATTAACCTTAATGTAAAATGATCTAATCGGGTCTCTGTTCGCCCTACCATTACAAGTTTAATAGTGCATTTCACTCGTCATTTCAGGCGCTTTGAGTTGCCGCTTAGCCCAATACGCTATCTGAAATAGGAGCGACGTAAATTGAACAATTGTGATAGAATTTCGCTGAATTTTTATATTAACCAAAATATAAAATGATCTAATCGGGTCTCTGATTGCCCTATCACAGAAGTTTAATATTGCATTTTACTCGCCGTTCCACGCGCTTTAAGATGCCGCCTAGCTCAGTACGCTATCTGAAATAGGAGCGACGAAAGTTGAACAAATGTGATAGAATTACGCTGAATGCTTATATTAACCGTAATATAAAATGATCTAATCGGGTCTCTGTTTGCCTTACCCTATAAGTTTAATAGTGCATTTCACTCGTCATTTCATGCGCTTTGAGATGCCGCTTAGCCCAATAAGCTATCTGAAATAGGAGCGACGTAAATTGAACAAATGTGATAGAATTTCGTTGAATTCTTATATTAACCAAAATATAAAATGATCTAATCGGGTCTCTGATTGCCCTATCATAGAAGTTTAATAGTGAATTTTACTCGCCATTCCACGCGCTTTAAGATGCCGCATAGCCCAGTACGCTATCTGAAATAGGAACGACGTAAATTGAACTAATGTGATAGAATTTTGCTGAATTCTTAAATTAACCATAATATAAAATGATCTAATCGGGTCTCTGTTTGCCTACCCTAGAAGTTTAGTAGTGCATTTTACTCGCCATGTCTTGCGCTTTGAGATGCAACTTACCCCAATACGCTATCTGAAATAGGAGCGACGTAAACTGAACAAATGTGATAGAATTTTGCTGAATTCTTAAATTAACCATAATATAAAATGATCTAATCGGGTCTCTGATTGCCCTACCCTAGAAGTTTAATGGTGCATTTTACTCGCCATTCCACGCGCTTTAAGTTGCCGCCTAGCCCAGTACGCTATCTGAAATAGGAGCTACGTAAGTTGAACAAATGTGACAGAATTACGCTGAATTCTTATATTTACCGTAATATAAAATGATCTAATCGGGTCTCTGTTTGCCTTATCCTAGAAGTTTAATAGTGCATTTTACTCGCCATTTCATGCGCTTTGAGATGCCGCTTAGCCCAATACGCTATCTGAAATAGGAGCGACGTAAATTGAACAAATGTGATAGAATTTCGCTGAATTCTTAAATTAACCATAATATAAAATGATCTAATCGGGTCTCTGTTTGCCCTACCCTAGAAGTTTAATAGTGCATTTCACTCGTCATTTCATGCGCTTTGCGATGCCGCTTAGCCCAATACGCTATCTGAAATAGGAGCGATGTAAATTGATCAAATGTGATAGAATTTCGCTGAATTCTTTTATTAACCATAACGTAAAATGATCTAATCGGGTCTCTGTTCGCCCTAGCGTAGAAGCTTAATTGTGCATTTTATTCGTCATTTCATGCGCTTTGAGATGCCCCTTAGCCCAATACGCTATCTGAAATAGGAGCGACGTAAATTGAACAAATGTGATAGAATTTCGCTGAATTCTTATATTAACCAAAATATAAGATGATCTAATCGGGTCTCTGTTTGCCCTACCCTAGAAGTTTAATAGTGCATTTTACTCGCCACTTCTCGCGCTTCGAGTTGCCGCTTAGCCCAATACGCTATCTGAAATATCAGCCACGTAAATTGAACAAATGTGAGACAATTTCGCTGAATTCTTAAATTAACCATAATATAAAATGATCTTATCGGGTCCCTGTTTGCCCTACCCTAGAAGTTTAATAGTGCATTTTACTCGACATTTCTTGCGCTTTGAGATGCCGCTTAGTCCAATACGCTATCTGAAATATCAGCGACGTAAATTGAACAAATGTGAGAGAATTTCGCTGAATTCTTATATTAACCAAAATATAAAATGATCTAGTCGGGTCTCTGATTACCCTATCATAGAAGTTTAGTAGAGCATTTTACTCGCCCTTCCACGTGCTTTGAGATACCGCCTTGCCCAGTACGCTATCTGAAATAGGAGCGACGTAGGTTAAACAAATGTGATAGAATTACGCTGAATTCTTATATTAACCGTAATATAAAATGATCTAATCGGGTCTCTGTTTGCCCTACCGTAGAAGTTTAACAGTGCATTTTACTCGTCATTTCATGCGCTTCGAGATGCCGCATAGCCCAATACGCTATCTGACATAGGAGCGACGTAAATTGAACAAATGTGATAGAACTTCGCTGAATTCTTATATTAACCAAAATATAAAATGATCTAATCGGGTCTCTGATTGCCCTATCATAGAAGTTTAGTAGTGCATTTTACTCGCCCTTCCACGCGCTTTGAGATGCCGCCTAGCCCAGTACGCTATCTGAAATAGGAGCGACGTAAATTGAACAAATGTGATAGAATTTCGCTGAATTCTTAAATTGACCATAATATAAAATGATCTTATCGGGTCTCTGTTTGCCCTACCCTAGAAGTTTAATAGTGCATTGTACTCCACATTTCTTGCGCTTTGAGATGCCGCTTAGGCCAATACGCTATCTGAAATATCAGCGACGTAAATTGAACAAATGTGAGAGAATTTCGCTGAATTCTTATATTAACCAAAATATAAAATGATGTAATCGGGTCTCTGATTGCCCGATCATAGAAGTTTAGTAGTGCATTTTACTCGCCCTTCCACGCGCTTAGAGATTCCGCCTAGCCCAGTACGCTATCTGAAATAGGAGCGACGTAAGTTGAACAAATGTGATAGAATTACGCTGAATTCTTATATTAACCGTAATATAAAATGATCTAATCGGGTCTCTGTTTGCCCTACCCTAGAAGTTTAATAGTGCATTTTACTCGTAATTTCATGCGCTTTGAGATGTCGCATAGCCCAATACGCTATCTGAAATAGGAGCGACGTAAATTGAACAAATGTGATAGAATTTCGCTGAATTCTTATATTAACCGTAATATAAAATGATCTATTCGGGTTTCTGTTCGCCCTACCCCAGAAGTTTAATAGAGGATTTCACTCGTCAATCCATGCGCTTTGAGATGCCGCTTAGCCCAATACGCTATCTGAAATAGGAGCGACGTAAATTGAACAAATGTAATAGAATTTCGCTGAATTCTTATATTAACCAAAATATAAAATGATCTAATCGGGTCTCTGATTGCCCTATCATCGAAGTTTAATAGTGCATTTTACTCGCCATTCCACGCGCTTTAAGATGCCGCC
The DNA here is from genome assembly GCA_916610135.2 of Macropis europaea. Classification (NCBI taxonomy): domain Eukaryota; kingdom Metazoa; phylum Arthropoda; class Insecta; order Hymenoptera; family Melittidae; genus Macropis; species Macropis europaea. The sequence continues at coordinate 6,428 of CAKAJE020000867.1, forward strand.
TATCCGAGTACGCTATTTGAAATAGGAGCGACGTAAATTGAACAAATGTGATAGAATTTCCCTGAATTCTTATATTAACCTTAATGTAAAATGATCTAATCGGGTCTCTGTTCGCCCTACCATTACAAGTTTAATAGTGCATTTCACTCGTCATTTCAGGCGCTTTGAGTTGCCGCTTAGCCCAATACGCTATCTGAAATAGGAGCGACGTAAATTGAACAATTGTGATAGAATTTCGCTGAATTTTTATATTAACCAAAATATAAAATGATCTAATCGGGTCTCTGATTGCCCTATCACAAAAGTTTAATATTGCATTTTACTCGCCATTCCACGCGCTTTAAGATGCCGCCTAGCTCAGTACGCTATCTGAAATAGGAGCGACGAAAGTTGAACAAATGTGATAGAATTACGCTGAATTCTTATATTAACCGTAATATAAAATGATCTAATCGGGTCTCTGTTTGCCTTACCCTATAAGTTTAATAGTGCATTTTACTCGCCATTTCATGCGCTTTGAGATGTCACTGAGCCCAATACGCTATCTGAAATAGGAGCTACGTAAGTTGAACAAATGTGACAGAATTACGCTGAATTCTTATATTTACCGTAATATAAAATGATCTAATCGGTTCTCTGATTGCCCTACCATAGAAGTTTAATGGTGCATTTTACTCGCCATTCCACGCGCTTTAAGTTGCCGCCTAGCCCAGTACGCTATCTGAAATAGGAGCTACGTAAGTTGAACAAATGTGACAGAATTACGCTGAATTCTTATATTTACCGTAATATAAAATGATCTAATCGGGTCTCTGTTTGCCTTATCCTAGAAGTTTAATAGTGCATTTTACTCGCCATTTCATGCGCTTTGAGATGCCGCTTAGCCCAATACGCTATCTGAAATAGGAGCGACGTAAATTGAACAAATGTGATAGAATTTCGCTGAATTCTTATATTAACCTCAATATAATGATCTAATCGGGTCTTTGTTCGCCCTACCCTAGAAGTTTAATAGTGCATTTCACTCGTCATTTCATGCGCTTTGAGATGCCGCTTAGCCCAATAAGCTATCTGAAATAGGAACGACGTAAATTGACCAAATGTGATAGAATTTCGCTGAATTCTTATATTAACCAAAATATAAAATGATCTAATCGGGTCTCTGATTGCCCTATCATAGAAGTTTAATAGTGAATTTTACTCGCCATTCCACGCGCTTTAAGATGCCGCTTAGCCCAATACGCTATCTGCAATAGGAGCGACGTAAATTGAACAAATGTGATAGAATTTCGCTGAATTATTAAATTAACCATAATATAAAATGATCTAATCGGGTCTCTGTTTGCCCTACCCTAGAAGTTTAACAGTGCATTTTACTCGCCATTTCACGCGCTTTAAGATGCCGCCTAGCCCAGTACGCTATCTGAAATAGGAGCGACGTATGTTGAACAAATGTGATAGAATTTCGCTGAATTCTTATATTAACCTTAATGTAAAATGATCTAATCGGGTCTCTGATTGCCCTATCATAGAAGTTTAGTAGTGCATTTTACTCGCCCTTCCACGCGCTTTGAGATGCCGCCTAGCCCAGTACGCTATCTGAAATAGGAGCGACGTAAATTGAACAAATGTGATAGAATTTCGCTGAATTCTTAAATTGATCATAATATAAAATGATCTTATCGGGTCTCTGTTTGCCCTACCCTAGAAGTTTAATAGTGCATTGTACTCCACATTTGTTGCGCTTTGAGATGCCGCTTAGCCCAATACGCTATCTGAAATAGCAGCGACGTAAATTGAATAAATGTGAGAGAATTTCGCTGAATTCTTATATTAACCAAAATATAAAATGATGTAATCGGGTCTCTGATTGCCCGATCATAGAAGTTTAGTAGTGCATTTTACTCGCCCTTCCACGCGCTTAGAGATTCCGCCTAGCCCAGTACGCTATCTGAAATAGGAGCGACGTAAGTTGAACAAATGTGATAGAATTACGCTGAATTCTTATATTAACCGTAATATAAAATGATCTAATCGGGTCTCTGTTTGCCCTACCCTAGAAGTTTAATAGTGCATTTTACTCGTCATTTCATGCGCTTTGAGATGTCGCATAGCCCAATACGCTATCTGAAATAGGAGCGACGTAAATTGAACAAATGTGATAGAATTTCGCTGAATTCTTATATTAACCGTAATATAAAATGATCTAATGGGGTCTCTGATTGCCCTACCCTAGAAGATTAATAGTGCATTTCACTCGCCATTTCATGCGCTTTGAGAAGCCGCTTAGCCCAATACGCTATCTGACATAGGAGCGACGTAAATTGAACAAATGTGATAGAACTTCGCTGAATTCTTAAATTAACCATAATATAAAATGATCTAATCGGGTCTCTGTTTGCCTACCCTAGAAGTTTAGTAGTGCATTTTACTCGCCATGTCTTGCGCTTTGAGATGCAACTTACCCCAATACGCTATCTGAAATAGGAGCGACGTAAACTGAACAAATGTGATAGAATTTTGCTGAATTCTTAAATGAACCATAATATAAAATGATCTAGTCGGGTCTCTGATTGCCCTACCCTAGAAGTTTAATAGTGCATTTTACTCGCCATTTCATGCGCTTTGAGATGCCACTGAGCCCAATACGCTATCTGAAATAGGAGCTACGTAAGTTGAACAAATGTGACAGAATTACGCTGAATTCTTATATTTACCGTAATATAAAATGATCTAATCGGTTCTCTGATTGCCCTACCATAGAAGTTTAATGGTGCATTTTACTCGCCATTCCACGCGCTTTAAGTTGCCGCCTAGCCCAGTACGCTATTTGAAATAGGAGCTACGTAAGTTGAACAAATGTGACAGAATTACGCTGAATTCTTATATTTACCGTAATATAAAATGATCTAATCGGGTCTCTGTTTGCCTTATCCTAGAAGTTTAATAGTGCATTTTACTCGCCATTTCATGCGCTTTGAGATGCCGCTTAGCCCAATACGCTATCTGAAATAGGAGCGACGTAAATTGAACAAATGTGATAGAATTTCGCTGAATTCTTATATTAACCTCAATGTAAAATGTTCTAATCGGGTCTTTGTTCGCCCTACCCTAGAAGTTTAATAGTGCATTTCACTCGTCATTTCATGCGCTTTGAGATGCCGCTTAGCCCAATAAGCTATCTGAAATAGGAACGACGTAAATTGACCAAATGTGATAGAATTTCGCTGAATTCTTATATTAACCAAAATATAAAATGATCTAATCGGGTCTCTGATTGCCCTATCATAGAAGTTTAATAGTGAATTTTACTCGCCATTCCACGCGCTTTAAGATGCCGCTTAGCCCAATACGCTATCTGAAATAGGAGCGACGTAAATTGAACAAATGTGATAGAATTACGCTGAATTCTTATATTAACCGTAATATAAAATGATCTAATCGGGTCTCTGTTTGCCCTACCCTAGAAGTTTAACAGTGCATTTTACTCGCCATTTCATGCGCTTTGAGATGCCGCATAGCCCAATACGCTATCTGACATAGGAGCGACGTAAATTGAACAAATGTGATAGAACTTCGCTGAATTCTTATATTAACCAAAATATAAAATGATCTAATCGGGTCTCTGATTGCCCTATCATAGAAGTTTAGTAGTGCATTTTACTCGCCCTTCCACGCGCTTTGAGATGCCGCCTAGCCCAGTACGCTATCTGAAATAGGAGCGACGTAAATTGAACAAATGTGATAGAATTTCGCTGAATTCTTAAATTGACCATAATATAAAATGATCTTATCTGGTCTCTGTTTGCCCTACCCTAGAAGTTTAATAGTGCATTGTACTCCACATTTCTTGCGCTTTGAGATGCCGCTTAGCCCGATACGCTATCTGAAATATCAGCGACGTAAATTGAACAAATGTGAGAGAATTTCGCTGAATTCTTATATTAACCAAAATATAAAATGATGTAATCGGGTCTCTGATTGCCCGATCATAGAAGTTTAGTAGTGCATTTTACTCGCCCTTCCACGCGCTTAGAGATTCCGCCTAGCCCAGTACGCTATCTGAAATAGGAGCGACGTAAGTTGAACAAATGTGATAGAATTACGCTGAATTCTTATATTAACCGTAATATAAAATGATCTAATCGGGTCTCTGTTTGCCCTACCCTAGAAGTTTAATAGTGCATTTTACTCGTCATTTCATGCGCTTTGAGATGTCGCATAGCCCAATACGCTATCTGAAATAGGAGCGACGTAAATTGAACAAATGTGATAGAATTTCGCTGAATTCTTATATTAACCGTAATATAAAATGATCTATTCGGGTTTCTGTTCGCCCTACCCCAGAAGTTTAATAGAGCATTTCACTCGTCAATCCATGCGCTTTGAGATGCCGCTTAGCCCAATACGCTATCTGAAATAGGAGCGACGTAAATTGAACAAATGTAATAGAATTTCGCTGAATTCTTATATTAACCAAAATATAAAATGATCTAATCGGGTCTCTGATTGCCCTATCATCGAAGTTTAATAGTGCATTTTACTCGCCATTCCACGCGCTTTAAGATGCCGCCTATCCGAGTACGCTATTTGAAATAGGAGCGACGTAAATTGAACAAATGTGATAGAATTTCCCTGAATTCTTATATTAACCTTAATGTAAAATGATCTAATCGGGTCTCTGTTCGCCCTACCATTACAAGTTTAATAGTGAATTTTACTCGCCATTCCACGCGCTTTAAGATGCCGCTTAGCCCAATACGCTATCTGAAATAGGAGCGACGTAAATTGAACAAATGTGATAGAATTACGCTGAATTCTTATATTAACCTCAATGTAAAATGATCTAATCGGTTCTTTGTTCGCCCTACCCTAGAAGTTTAATAGTGCATTTCACTCGTCATTTCATGCGCTTTGAGATGCCGCTTAGCCCAATAAGCTATCTGAAATAGGAACGACGTAAATTGACCAAATGTGATAGAATTTCGCTGAATTCTTATATTAACCAAAATATAAAATGATCTAATCGGGTCTCTGATTGCCCTATCATAGAAGTTTAATAGTGCATTTTACTCGTCATTCCACACGCTTTAAGATGCCGCCTAGCCCAGTACGCTATCTGAAATAGGAGCGACGTATGTTGAACAAATGTGATAGAATTTCGCTGAATTCTTATATTAACCAAAATATAAAATGATCTAATCGGGTCTCTGATTGCCCTATCATAGAAGTTTAATAGTGCATTTTACTCGACATTTCTTGCGCTTTGAGATGCCGCTTAGTCCAATACGCTATCTGAAATATCAGCGACGTAAATTGTACAAATGTGAGAGAATTTCGCTGAATTATTATATTAACCAAAATATAAAATAATCTAATCGGGTCTCTGATTTCCCTATCATAGAAGTTTAGTAGTGCATTTGACTCGCCATTTCATGCGCTTTGAGATGCCGCTTAGCCCAATACGCTATCTGAAATAGGGGCGACGTAAATTGAACAAATGTGAAAGAATTACTCTGAATTCTTTTATTAACCGTAATATAAAATGATCTAATCGGGTCTCTGTTTGCCTTACCCTAGAAGTTTAATAGTGCATTTTACTCGCCATTCATCGCGTTTTAAGATGCCGCCTAGCCCAGTACGCTAGCTGAAATAGGAACGACGTAAATTGAACAAATGTGATAGAATTTCCCTGAATACTTATATTAACCAAAATATGAAATGATCTAATCGGGTCTCTGATTGCCCTATCATAGAAGTTTAATAGTGCATTTTACTCGACATTTCTTGCGCTTTGAGATGCCGCTTAGTCCAATACGCTATCTGAAATATCAGCGACGTAAATTGAACAAATGTGAGAGAATTTCGCTGAATTATTATATTAACCAAAATATAAAATAATCTAATCGGGTCTCTGATTTCCCTATCATAGAAGTTTAGTAGTGCATTTGACTCGCCATTTCATGCGCTTTGAGATGCCGCTTAGCCCAATACGCTATCTGAAATAGGGGCGACGTAAATTGAACAAATGTGATAGAATTACTCTGAATTCTTATATTAACCGTAATATAAAATGATCTAATCGGGTCTCTGTTTGCCTTACCCTAGAAGTTTAATAGTGCATTTTACTCGCCATTTCATGCGCTTTGAGATGCCGCTTAGCCCAATACGCTATCTGAAAAAGGAGCGACGTAAGTTGAACAAATGTGATAGAATTTTGCTGAATTCTTAAATTAACGATAATATAAAATGATATAATCGGGTCTCTGTTTGCCCTACCCAAGAACTTTAATAGTGCATTTCTCTCGTCATTTCATGCGCTTTGAGATGCCGCTTAGCCCAATACGCTATCTGAAATAGGAGCGACGTAAATTGAACAAATGTGATAGAATTTCCGTGAAATCTTATATTAAACAAAACATAAAATGATCTAAACGGGACTCTGATTGCCCTATCATAGAAGTTTAGTAGTGCATTTTACTCGCCCTTCCACGCGCTTTAAGATGCCGCCTAGCCCAGTACACTATCTGAAATAGGAGCGACATATGTTGAACAAATGTGATATAATTACGCTGAATTCTTATATTAACCGTAATATTAAATGATCTAATCGGGACTCGGTTTGCCTTACCCTAGAAGTTTAATAGTGCATTTTACTCGCCATTTCATGCGCTTTGAGATGCCGCTTTGTCCAATACGCTATCTGCAACATGAGCGACGTAAATTGAACAAATGTGATAGAATTTCGCTGAATTCTTAAATTAACCATAATATAAAATGATCTAATCGGGTCTCTGTTTGCCCTACCCTAGAAGTTTAATAGTACATTTTACTCGCCATTTCTTGCGCTTTGAGATGCCGCTTAGCCCAATACGCTATCTGAAATATCAGCGACGTAAATTGAACAAATGTGAGAGAATCTCGCTGAATTCTTATATTAACCTTAATGTAAAATGATCTAATCGGGTCTCTGTTCGCCCTACCCTAGAAGATTACTAGTGCATTTCACACGTCATTTCATGCGCTTTGAGATGCCGCTTAGCCCAATACGCTATCTGCAATAGGAGCGACGTAAATTGAACAAATGTGATAGAATTTCGCTGAATTCTTAATTAACCATAACATAAAATGATCTAATGGGTTCTCTGTTTGCCCTACCCTAGAAGTTTAATAGTGCATCTTACTCGTTATTTCATGCGCTTTGAGATGCCGCTTAGCACAATACGCTATCCGAAATAGGAGCGATGTAAATTGATCAAATGTGATAGAATTTCGCTGAATTCTTTTATTAACCATAACGTAAAATGATCTAATCGGGTCTCTGTTCGCCCTAGCGTAGAAGCTTAATTGTGCATTTTATTCGTCATTTCATGCGCTTTGAGATGCCGCTTAGCCCAATACGCTATCTGAAATAGGAACGACGTAAATTGAACAAATGTGATAGAATTTCGCTGAATTCGTATATTAACCAAAATATAAAATGATCTAATCGGGTCTCTGTTTGCACTACCCTACAAGTTTAATAGTGCATTTTACTCGACATTTCTTGCGCCTTGAGATGCCGCTTAGTCCAATACGCTATCTGAAATATCAGCGACGTAAATTGAACAAATGTGAGAGAATTTCGCTGAATTCTTATATTAACCAAAATATAAAATGATCTAATCGGGTCTCTGATTGCCCTATCATAGAAGTTTAGTAGTGCATTTTACTCGCCCTTCCACGCGCTTTGAGATACCGCCTAGGCCAGTACGCTATCTGAAATAGGAGCGACGTAAGTTGAACAAATGTGATAGAATTACGCTGAATTCTTATATTAACCGTAATATAAAATGATCTAATCGGGTCTCTGTTTGCCCTACCCTAGAAGTTTAACAGTGCAGTTTACTCGTCATTTCATGCGCTTTGAGATGCCGCATAGCCCAATACGCTATCTGAAATAGGGGCGACGCAAATTGAACAAATGTGATAGAATTACTCTGAATTCTTATATTAACCGTAATATAAAATGATCTATACGGGTCTCTGTTTGCCTTACCCTAGAAGTTTAATAGTGCATTTTACTCGTCGTTTCATGCGCTTTGAGATGCCGCATAGCCCAATACGCTATCTGACATAGGAGCGACGTAAATTGAACAAATGTGATAGAATTTCGCTGAATTCTTATATTAACCTCAATGTAAAATGATCTAATCGGGTCTTTTTTCGCCCTACCTTAGAAGTTTAATAGTGCATTTCACTCGTCATTTCATGCGCTTAGAGATGCCGCTTAGCCCAATACGCTATCTGACATAGGAGCGACGTAAATTGAACAAATGTGATAGAATTTCGCTGAATTCTTAAATTAACCATAATATAAAATGATCTAATGGGGTCTCTGATTGCCCTACCCTAGAAGATTAATAGTGCATTTCACTCGCCATTTCATGCGCTTTGAGATGCCGCTTAGCCCAATACGCTATCTGACATAGGAGCGACGTAAATTGAACAAATGTGATACAATTTCGCTGAATTCTTAAATTAACAATAATATAAAATGATCTAATGGGGTCTCCGATTGCCCTATCATAGAAGTTTAGTAGTGCATTTTACTCGCCCTTCCACGCGCTTTGAGATACCGCCTTGCCCAGTACGCTATCTGAAATAGGAGCGACGTAAGTTGAACAAATGTGATAGAATTACGCTGAATTCTTATATTAACCGTAATATAAAATGATCTAACCGGGTCTCTGTTTGCCCTACCCTAGAAGTTTAACAGTGCATTTTACTCGTCGTTCCATGCGCTTTGAGATGCCGCATAGCCCAATACGCTATCTGACATAGGAGCGACGTAAATTGAACAAATGTGATAGAATTTCGCTGAATTCTTAAATTAACCATAATATAAAATGATCTAATGGGGTCTCTGATTGCCCTACCCTAGAAGATTAATAGTGCATTTCACACGCCATTTCATGCGCTTTGAGATGCCGCTTAGCCCAATACGCTATCTGACATAGGAACGACGTAAATTGAACAAATGTGATAGAATTTCGCTGAATTCTTATATTAACCAAAATATAAAATGATCTAATCGGGTCTCTGATTGCCCTATCATAGAAGTTTAATAGTGCATTTTACTCGCCATTCCACGCGCTTTAAGTTGCCGCCTAGCCCAATACGCTATCTGAAATAGGAGCTACGTAAGTTGAACAAGTGTCACAGAATTACGCTGAATTCTTATATTAACCGTAATATAAAATGATCTAATCGGGTCTCTGTTTGCCCTACCCTAGAAGTTTAATAGTGCATTTCACACGTCATTTCATGCGCTTTGAGATGCCGCTTAGCTCAATAAGCTATCTGAAATAGGAGCGACGTAAATTGGACAAATGTGATAGAATTTTTCTGAATTCTTAAATAAACCGTAATATGAAATGATCTAATCGGGTCTCTGTTTGCCCTACCCTAGAGATTTAACAGTGCATTTTACTCGCCATTTCATGCGCTTTGAGATGCCGCTTAGCCCAATACGCTATCTGAAATAGGAGCGACGTAAATTGAACAAATGTGTTAGAATTTTGCTGAATTCTTAAATTAACCATAATATAAAATGATCTAATCGGGTCTCTGTTCGCCCTACCCTAGAAGTTTAATAGTGCATTTCACTCGCCATTTCATGCGCTTTGAGATGCCGCTTAGCCCAATACGCTATCTGAAATAGGAGCGACGTAAATAGAACAATTGTGATAGAATTTCGCTGAATTCTTATATTAACCAAAATATAAAATGATCTAATCGGCTCTCTGATTGCCGTATCATAGAAGTTTAGTAGTGCATTTTACTCGCCATTCTTCGCGTTTTAAGATGCCGCCTAGCCCAGTACGCTATCTGAAATAGGAGCGACGTAAGTTGAACAAATGTGATAGAATTACGCTGAATTCTTATATTAACCGTAATATAAAATGATGTAATCAGCTCTCTGTTCGCCCTACCCAAGAAGTTTAATAGTGCATTTCACTCGTCATTTCATGCGCTTTGCGATGCCGCTTAGCTTAATATGCTATCTGAAATAGGAGCGACGTAAGGTGAACAAATGTGATAGAATTACGCTGAATTCTTATATTAACCTTAACGTAAAATGTTCTAATCGGGTCTCTGTTCGCCCTACCCTAGAAGATTAATAGTGCATTTCACTCGTCATTTCATGCGCTTTGAGATGCCGCTTAGCCCAGTACGCTATCTGAAATAGGAGCGATGTAAATTGAACAAATGTGATAGAATTTCGATGAATTCTTTTATTATCTGTAATGTAAAATGATCTAATCAGGTCTCTGTTCGCCTTACCCTAGAAGTTTAATAGTGCATTTTACTCGCCATTTCATGCGTTTTGAGATGCCGCTTAGCCCAATACGCTATCTGCAATAGGATCGACGTAAATTGAACAAATGTGATAGAATTTCGCTGAATTCTTAAATTAACCTCAATGTAAAATGATCTAATCGGGTCTTTTTTCGCCCTACCTTAGAAGTTTAATAGTGCATTTCACTCGTCATTTCATGCGCTTAGAGATGCCGCTTAGCCCAATAAGCTATCTGACATAGGAGCGACGTAAATTGAACAAATGTGATAGAATTTCGCTGAATTCTTAAATTAACCATAATATAAAATGATCTAATGGGGTCTCTGATTGCCCTACCCTAGAAGATTAATAGTGCATTTCACTCGCCATTTCATGCGCTTTGAGATGCCGCTTAGCCCAATACGCTATCTGACATAGGAGCGACGTAAATTGAACAAATGTGATACAATTTCGCTGAATTCTTAAATTAACAATAATATAAAATGATCTAATGGGGTCTCCGATTGCCCTATCATAGAAGTTTAGTAGTGCATTTTACTCGCCCTTCCACGCGCTTTGAGATACCGCCTTGCCCAGTACGCTATCTGAAATAGGAGCGACGTAAGTTGAACAAATGTGATAGAATTACGCTGAATTCTTATATTAACCGTAATATAAAATGATCTAACCGGGTCTCTGTTTGCCCTACCCTAGAAGTTTAACAGTGCATTTTACTCGTCGTTCCATGCGCTTTGAGATGCCGCATAGCCCAATACGCTATCTGACATAGGAGCGACGTAAATTGAACAAATGTGATAGAATTTCGCTGAATTCTTAAATTAACCATAATATAAAATGATCTAATGGGGTCTCTGATTGCCCTACCCTAGAAGATTAATAGTGCATTTCACACGCCATTTCATGCGCTTTGAGATGCCGCTTAGCCCAATACGCTATCTGACATAGGAACGACGTAAATTGAACAAATGTGATAGAATTTCGCTGAATTCTTATATTAACCAAAATATAAAATGATCTAATCGGGTCTCTGATTGCCCTATCATAGAAGTTTAATAGTGCATTTTACTCGCCATTCCACGCGCTTTAAGTTGCCGCCTAGCCCAATACGCTATCTGAAATAGGAGCTACGTAAGTTGAACAAATGTCACAGAATTACGCTGAATTCTTATATTAACCGTAATATAAAATGATCTAATCGGGTCTCTGTTTGCCCTACCCTAGAAGTTTAATAGTGCATTTCACACGTCATTTCATGCGCTTTGAGATGCCGCTTAGCTCAATAAGCTATCTGAAATAGGAGCGACGTAAATTGGACAAATGTGATAGAATTTTTCTGAATTCTTAAATAAACCGTAATATGAAATGATCTAATCGGGTCTCTGTTTGCCCTACCCTAGAGATTTAACAGTGCATTTTACTCGCCATTTCATGCGCTTTGAGATGCCGCTTAGCCCAATACGCTATCTGAAATAGGAGCGACGTAAATTGAACAAATGTGTTAGAATTTTGCTGAATTCTTAAATTAACCATAATATAAAATGATCTAATCGGGTCTCTGTTCGCCCTACCCTAGAAGTTTAATAGTGCATTTCACTCGCCATTTCATGCGCTTTGAGATGCCGCTTAGCCCAATACGCTATCTGAAATAGGAGCGACGTAAATAGAACAATTGTGATAGAATTTCGCTGAATTCTTATATTAACCAAAATATAAAATGATCTAATCGGCTCTCTGATTGCCGTATCATAGAAGTTTAGTAGTGCATTTTACTCGCCATTCTTCGCGTTTTAAGATGCCGCCTAGCCCAGTACGCTATCTGAAATAGGAGCGACGTAAGTTGAACAAATGTGATAGAATAACGCTGAATTCTTATATTAACCGTAATATAAAATGATGTAATCAGCTCTCTGTTCGCCCTACCCAAGAAGTTTAATAGTGCATTTCACTCGTCATTTCATGCGCTTTGCGATGCCGCTTAGCTTAATATGCTATCTGAAATAGGAGCGACGTAAGGTGAACAAATGTGATAGAATTACGCTGAATTCTTATATTAACCTTAACGTAAAATGTTCTAATCGGGTCTCTGTTCGCCCTACCCTAGAAGATTAATAGTGCATTTCACTCGTCATTTCATGCGCTTTGAGATGCCGCTTAGCCCAGTACGCTATCTGAAATAGGAGCGATGTAAATTAAACAAATGTGATAGAATTTCGATGAATTCTTTTATTATCTGTAATGTAAAATGATCTAATCAGGTCTCTGTTCGCCTTACCCTAGAAGTTTAATAGTGCATTTTACTCGCCATTTCATGCGTTTTGAGATGCCGCTTAGCCCAATACGCTATCTGCAATAGGATCGACGTAAATTGAACAAATGTGATAGAATTTCGCTGAATTCTTAAATTAACCATAATATAAAATGATCTAAACTGGTCTCTGTTTGCCCTACCCTAGAAGTTTAATAGTGCATTTTACTCGCCATTTCTTGCGCTATGAGATACCGCTTAGCCCAATACGCTATCTGAAATAGGAGCAACGTAAATTGAACAAATGTGATAGAATTTCGCAGAATTCTTAAATTAACCATAATATAAAATGATCTAATCGGGTCTCTGTTTGCCCTACCCTAGAAGTTTAATAGTGCATCTTACTCGTTATTTCATGCGCTTTGAGATGCCGCTTAGCACAATACGCTATCCGAAATAGGAGCGATGTAAATTGATCAAATGTGATAGAATTTCGCTGAATTCTTTTATTAACCATAACGTAAAATGATCTAATCGGGTCTCTGTTCGCCCTAGCGTAGAAGCTTAATTGTGCATTTTATTCGTCATTTCATGCGCTTTGAGATGCCGCTTAGCCCAATACGCTATCTGAAATAGGAACGACGTAAATTGAACAAATGTGATAGAATTTCGCTGAATTCGTATATTAACCAAAATATAAAATGATCTAATCGGGTCTCTGTTTGCACTACCCTACAAGTTTAATAGTGCATTTTACTCGACATTTCTTGCGCCTTGAGATGCCGCTTAGTCCAATACGCTATCTGAAATATCAGCGACGTAAATTGAACAAATGTGAGAGAATTTCGCTGAATTCTTATATTAACCAAAATATAAAATGATCTAATCGGGTCTCTGATTGCCCTATCATAGAAGTTTAGTAGTGCATTTTACTCGCCCTTCCACGCGCTTTGAGATACCGCCTAGGCCAGTACGCTATCTGAAATAGGAGCGACGTAAGTTGAACAAATGTGATAGAATTACGCTGAATTCTTATATTAACCGTAATATAAAATGATCTAATCGGGTCTCTGTTTGCCCTACCCTAGAAGTTTAACAGTGCATTTTACTCGCCCTTCCACGCGCTTTGAGATACCGCCTTGCCCAGTACGCTATCTGAAATAGGAGCGACGTAAGTTGAACAAATGTGATAGAATTACGCTGAATTCGTATATTAACCATAATATAAAATGATGTAATCGGGTCTCTGTTCGCCCTACCCAAGAAGTTTAATAGTGCATTTCTCTCGTCATTTCATGCGCTTTTAGATGCCGCTTAGCCCAATAGCTATCTGAAATAGGAGCGACGTAAATTGAACAAATGTGATAGAATTTCCCTGAAATCTTATATTAAACAAAATATAAAATGATCTAAACGGGACTCTGATTGCCCTATCATAGAAGTTTAATAGTGCATTTTACACGCCATTCCACGCGCTTTAAGATGCCGCCAAGCCCAGTACACTATCTGAAATAGGAGCGACGTATGTTGAACAAATGTGATAGAATTACGCTGAATTCTTATATTAACCGTAATATAAAATGATCTAATCGGGTCTCTGTATGCATTACCATGGAAGTTTAATAGTGCATTATACTCGCCATTTCATGCGCTTTGAGATGCCGCTTAGTCCAATACGCTATCTGCAATAGGATCGACGTAAATTGTACAAATGAGATAGAATTTCGCTGAATTCTTAAATTAACCATAATATAAAGTGATCTAAACTGGTCTCTGTTTGCCCCAACCTAGAAGTTTAATAGTGCATTTTACTCGCCATATCTTGCGCTTTGAGATGCCGCTTAGCCCAATACGCTATCTGAAATAGGAGCGACGTAAATTGAACAAATGTGATAGAATTTCGCTGAATTCTTATATTAACCAAAATATAAAATGATCTAGTCGGGTCTCTGATTGCCCTATCATAGAAGTTTAAGAGTGCATATTGCTCGCCATTCCACGCGCTTTAAGATGCCGCCTAGCCCAGTACGCTATCTGAAATAGGAGCGACGTAAGTTGAACAAATGTGATAGAATAACGCTGAATTCTTATACCAACCGTAACATGAAATGGTCTAATCGGGTCTCCGTTTGCCTTATCCTAGAAGTTTAATAGTGCATTTTACTGGCCATTTCACGCGCATTGAGATGCCGCTTAGCCCAATACGCTATCTGAAATAGGAGCGATGTAAATTGAACAAATGTGAGAGAATTTCGCTGAATTCTTAAATTAACCATAATATAAAATGATCTAATGGGGTCTCTGATTGCCCTACCCTAGAAGATTAATAGTGCACTTCACTCGCCATTTCATGCGCTTTGAGATGCCGCTTAGCCCAATACGCTATCTGAAATAGGAGCTACGTAAGTTGAACAAATGTGACAGAATTACGCTGAATTCTTATATTAACCGTAATATAAAATGATCTAATCGGGTCTCTGTTTGCCCTACCCTAGAAGTTTAATAGTGCATTTTACTCGCCATTTCTTGCGCTTTGAGATGCCGCTTAGCCCAGTACGCTATCTGAAATAGGAGCGACGTAAATTGAACAAATGTGATAGAATTTTGCTGAATTCTTAAATTAACCATAATATAAAATGATCTAATCGGGTCTCTGTTTGCCCTACCCTAGAAGTTTAATAGTGCATTTCACTCGCCATTTCATGCGCTTTGAGATGCCGGTTAGCCCAATACGCTATCTGACATAGGAGCGACGTAAATTGAACAAATGTGATAGAATTTCGCTGAATTCTTATATTAACCAAAATATAAAATGATCTAATCTGGTCTCTGATTGCCCTATCATAGAAGTTTAATAGTGCATTTTACTCGCCATTCCACGCGCTTTAAGTTGCCGCCTAGCCCAGTACGCTATCTGAAATAGGAGCTACGTAAGTTGAACAAATGTGACAGAATTACGCTGAATTCTTATATTAACCGTAATATAAAATGATCTAATCGGGTCTCTGTTTGCCCTACCCTAGAAGTTTAATAGTGCATTTTACTCGCCATTTCTTGCGCTTTGAGATGCCGCTTAGCCCAGTACGCTATCTGAAATAGGAGCGACGTAAATTGAACAAATGTGATAGAATTTCCATGAAATCTTATATTAAACAAAACATAAAATGATCTAAACGGGACTCTGATTGCCCTATCATAGAAGTTTAGTAGTGCATTTTACTCGCCCTTCCACGCGCTTTAAGATGCCGCCTAGCCCAGTACGCTATCTGAAATAGGAGCGACGTATGTTGAACAAATGTGATATAATTACGCTGAATTCTTATATTAACCGTAATATTAAATGATCTAATCGGGTCTCGGTTTGCCTTACCCTAGAAGTTTAATAGTGCATTTTACTCGCCATTTCATGCGCTTTGAGATGCCGCTTAGCCCAATACGCTATCTGCAACATGAGCGACGTAAATTGAACAAATTGTGATAGAATTTCGCTGAATTCTTAAATTAACCATAATATAAAATGATCTAATCGGGTCTCTGTTTGCCCTACCCTAGGAGTTTAATAGTACATTTTACTCGCCATTTCTTGCGCTTTGAGATGCCGCCTAGCCCAATACGCTATCTGAAATAGGAACGACGTAAATTGAACAATTGTGATAGAATTTCGCTGAATTTTTATATTAACCAAAATATAAAATGATCTAATCGGGTCTCTGATTGCCCTGTCACAGAAGTTTAATATTGCATTTTACTCGCCATTCCACGCGCTTTAAGATGCCGCCTAGCTCAGTACGCTATCTGAAATAGGAGCGACGAAAGTTGAACAAATGTGATAGAATTACGCTGAATTCTTATATTAACCGTAATATAAAATGATCTAATCGGGTCTCTGTTTGCCTTACCCTATAAGTTTAATAGTGCATTTCACTCGTCATTTCATGCGCTTTGAGATGCCGCTTAGCCCAATAAGCTATCTGAAATAGGAGCGACGTAAATTGAACAAATGTGATAGAATTTCGCTGAATTCTTATATTAACCAAAATATAAAATGATCTAATCGGGTCTCTGATTGCCCTATCATAGAAGTTTAATAGTGAATTTTACTCGCCATTCCACGCGCTTTAAGATGCCGCATAGCCCAGTACGCTATCTGAAATAGGAACGACGTAAATTGAACTAATGTGATAGAATTTTGCTGAATTCTTAAATTAACCATAATATAAAATGATCTAGTCGGGTCTCTGATTGCCCTACCCTAGAAGTTTAATAGTGCATTTTACCCGCCATTTCATGCGCTTTGAGATGCCGCTGAGCCCAATACGCTATCTGAAATAGGAGCTACGTAAGTTGAACAAATGTGACAGAATTACGCTGAATTCTTATATTTACCGTAATATAAAATGATCTAATCGGTTCTCTGATTGCCCTACCATAGAAGTTTAATGGTGCATTTTACTCGCCATTCCACGCGCTTTAAGTTGCCGCCTAGCCCAGTACGCTATCTGAAATAGGAGCTACGTAAGTTGAACAAATGTGACAGAATTACGCTGAATTCTTATATTTACCGTAATATAAAATGATCTAATCGGGTCTCTGTTTGCCTTATCCTAGAAGTTTAATAGTGCATTTTACTCGCCATTCCACGCGCTTTAAGATGCCGCTTAGCCCAATACGCTATCTGCAATAGGAGCGACGTAAATTGAACAAATGTGTTAGAATTTCGCTGAATTCTTAAATTAACCATAATATAAAATGATCTAATCGGGTCTCTGTTTGCCCTACCCTAGAAGTTTAATAGTGCATTTTACTCGACATTTCTTGCGCTTTGAGATGCCGCTTAGTCCAATACGCTATCTGAAATATCAGCGACGTAAATTGAACAAATGTGAGAGAATTTCGCTGAATTCTTATATTAACCAAAATATAAAATGATCTAGTCGGGTCTCTGATTACCCTATCATAGAAGTTTAGTAGAGCATTTTACTCGCCCTTCCACGCGCTTTGAGATACCGCCTTGCCCAGTACGCTATCTGAAATAGGAGCGACGTAAGTTGAACAAATGTGATAGAATTACGCTGAATTCTTATATTAACCGTAATATAAAATGATCTAATCGGGTCTCTGTTTGCCCTACCCTAGAAGTTTAACAGTGCATTTTACTCGTCATTTCATGCGCTTCGAGATGCCGCATAGCCCAATACGCTATCTGACATAGGAGCGACGTAAATTGAACAAATGTGATAGAATTTCTCTGAATTCTTAAATTAACCATAATATAAAATGATCTAATGGGGTCTCTGATTGCACTACCCTAGAAGATTAATAGTGCATTTCACTCGACATTTCATGCGCTTTGAGAAGCCGCTTAGCCCAATACGCTATCTGACATAGGAGCGACGTAAATTGAACAAATGTGATAGAACTTCGCTGAATTCTTATATTAACCAAAATATAAAATTATCTAATCGGGTCTCTGATTGCCCTATCATAGAAGTTTAATAGTGCATTTTACTCGCCATTCCACGCGCTTTAAGATGCCGCCTAGCCCAGGACGCTATCTGAAATAGGAGCCACGTAAGTTGAACAAATGTGACAGAGTTACGCTGAATTCTTATATTAACCGCAATATAAAATGATCTAATCGGGTCTCTGTTTGCCTTATCCTAGAAGTTTAATAGTGCATTTTACTCGCCATTCCACGCGATTTAAGATGCCGCCTATCCGAGTACGCTATCTGAAATAGGAGCGACGTAAATTGAACAAATGTGATAGAATTTCCCTGAATTCTTATATTAACCTTAATGTAAAATGATCTAATCGGGTCTCTGTTCGCCCTACCATTACAAGTTTAATATTGCATTTCACTCGTCATTTCAGGCGCTTTGAGTTGCCGCTTAGCCCAATACGCTATCTGAAATAGGAACGACGTAAATTGAACAATTGTGATAGAATTTCGCTGAATTTTTATATTAACCAAAATATAAAATGATCTAATCGGGTCTCTGATTGCCCTGTCACAGAAGTTTAATATTGCATTTTACTCGCCATTCCACGCGCTTTAAGATGCCGCCTAGCTCAGTACGCTATCTGAAATAGGAGCGACGAAAGTTGAACAAATGTGATAGAATTACGCTGAATTCTTATATTAACCGTAATATAAAATGATCTAATCGGGTCTCTGTTTGCCTTA
Organism: Macropis europaea; assembly: GCA_916610135.2. Lineage (NCBI taxonomy): Eukaryota > Metazoa > Arthropoda > Insecta > Hymenoptera > Melittidae > Macropis > Macropis europaea. The sequence goes on from CAKAJE020000867.1 coordinate 25,202, forward strand.
CCCTATAAGTTTAATAGTGCATTTCACTCGTCATTTCATGCGCTTTGAGATGCCGCTTAGCCCAATAAGCTATCTGAAATAGGAGCGACGTAAATTGAACAAATGTGATAGAATTTCGCTGAATTCTTATATTAACCAAAATATAAAATGATCTAATCGGGTCTCTGATTGCCCTATCATAGAAGTTTAATAGTGAATTTTACTCGCCATTCCACGCGCTTTAAGATGCCGCATAGCCCAGTACGCTATCTGAAATAGGAACGACGTAAATTGAACTAATGTGATAGAATTTTGCTGAATTCTTAAATTAACCATAATATAAAATGATCTAGTCGGGTCTCTGATTGCCCTACCCTAGAAGTTTAATAGTGCATTTTACTCGCCATTTCATGCGCTTTGAGATGCCGCTGAGCCCAATACGCTATCTGAAATAGGAGCTACGTAAGTTGAACAAATGTGACAGAATTACGCTGAATTCTTATATTTACCGTAATATAAAATGATCTAATCGGTTCTCTGATTGCCCTACCATAGAAGTTTAATGGTGCATTTTACTCGCCATTCCACGCGCTTTAAGTTGCCGCCTAGCCCAGTACGCTATCTGAAATAGGAGCTACGTAAGTTGAACAAATGTGACAGAATTACGCTGAATTCTTATATTTACCGTAATATAAAATGATCTAATCGGGTCTCTGTTTGCCTTATCCTAGAAGTTTAATAGTGCATTTTACTCGCCATTCCACGCGCTTTAAGATGCCGCTTAGCCCAATACGCTATCTGCAATAGGAGCGACGTAAATTGAACAAATGTGTTAGAATTTCGCTGAATTCTTAAATTAACCATAATATAAAATGATCTAATCGGGTCTCTGTTTGCCCTACCCTAGAAGTTTAATAGTGCATTTTACTCGACATTTCTTGCGCTTTGAGATGCCGCTTAGTCCAATACGCTATCTGAAATATCAGCGACGTAAATTGAACAAATGTGAGAGAATTTCGCTGAATTCTTATATTAACCAAAATATAAAATGATCTAGTCGGGTCTCTGATTACCCTATCATAGAAGTTTAGTAGAGCATTTTACTCGCCCTTCCACGCGCTTTGAGATACCGCCTTGCCCAGTACGCTATCTGAAATAGGAGCGACGTAAGTTGAACAAATGTGATAGAATTACGCTGAATTCTTATATTAACCGTAATATAAAATGATCTAATCGGGTCTCTGTTTGCCCTACCCTAGAAGTTTAACAGTGCATTTTACTCGTCATTTCATGCGCTTCGAGATGCCGCATAGCCCAATACGCTATCTGACATAGGAGCGACGTAAATTGAACAAATGTGATAGAATTTCTCTGAATTCTTAAATTAACCATAATATAAAATGATCTAATGGGGTCTCTGATTGCACTACCCTAGAAGATTAATAGTGCATTTCACTCGACATTTCATGCGCTTTGAGAAGCCGCTTAGCCCAATACGCTATCTGACATAGGAGCGACGTAAATTGAACAAATGTGATAGAACTTCGCTGAATTCTTATATTAACCAAAATATAAAATTATCTAATCGGGTCTCTGATTGCCCTATCATAGAAGTTTAATAGTGCATTTTACTCGCCATTCCACGCGCTTTAAGATGCCGCCTAGCCCAGGACGCTATCTGAAATAGGAGCCACGTAAGTTGAACAAATGTGACAGAGTTACGCTGAATTCTTATATTAACCGCAATATAAAATGATCTAATCGGGTCTCTGTTTGCCTTATCCTAGAAGTTTAATAGTGCATTTTACTCGCCATTCCACGCGCTTTAAGATGCCGCCTATCCGAGTACGCTATTTGAAATAGGAGCGACGTAAATTGAACAAATGTGATAGAATTTCCCTGAATTCTTATATTAACCTTAATGTAAAATGATCTAATCGGGTCTCTGTTCGCCCTACCATTACAAGTTTAATATTGCATTTCACTCGTCATTTCAGGCGCTTTGAGTTGCCGCTTAGCCCAATACGCTATCTGAAATAGGAACGACGTAAATTGAACAATTGTGATAGAATTTCGCTGAATTTTTATATTAACCAAAATATAAAATGATCTAATCGGGTCTCTGATTGCCCTGTCACAGAAGTTTAATATTGCATTTTACTCGCCATTCCACGCGCTTTAAGATGCCGCCTAGCTCAGTACGCTATCTGAAATAGGAGCGACGAAAGTTGAACAAATGTGATAGAATTACGCTGAATTCTTATATTAACCGTAATATAAAATGATCTAATCGGGTCTCTGTTTGCCTTACCCTATAAGTTTAATAGTGCATTTCACTCGTCATTTCATGCGCTTTGAGATGCCGCTTAGCCCAATAAGCTATCTGAAATAGGAGCGACGTAAATTGAACAAATGTGATAGAATTTCGCTGAATTCTTATATTAACCAAAATATAAAATGATCTAATCGGGTCTCTGATTGCCCTATCATAGAAGTTTAATAGTGAATTTTACTCGCCATTCCACGCGCTTTAAGATGCCGCATAGCCCAGTACGCTATCTGAAATAGGAACGACGTAAATTGAACTAATGTGATAGAATTTTGCTGAATTCTTAAATTAACCATAATATAAAATGATCTAATCGGGTCTCTGATTGCCCTACCCTAGAAGTTTAATAGTGCATTTTACTCGCCATTTCATGCGCTTTGAGATGCCGCTGAGCCCAATACGCTATCTGAAATAGGAGCTACGTAAGTTGAACAAATGTGACAGAATTACGCTGAATTCTTATATTTACCGTAATATAAAATGATCTAATCGGTTCTCTGATTGCCCTACCATAGAAGTTTAATGGTGCATTTTACTCGCCATTCCACGCGCTTTAAGTTGCCGCCTAGCCCAGTACGCTATCTGAAATAGGAGCTACGTAAGTTGAACAAATGTGACAGAATTACGCTGAATTCTTATATTTACCGTAATATAAAATGATCTAATCGGGTCTCTGTTTGCCTTATCCTAGAAGTTTAATAGTGCATTTTACTCGCCATTTCATGCGCTTTGAGATGCCGCTTAGCCCAATACGCTATCTGAAATAGGAGCGACGTAAATTGAACAAATGTGATAGAATTTCGCTGAATTCTTATATTAACCTCAATGTAAAATGATCTAATCGGGTCTTTGTTCGCCCTACCCTAGAAGTTTAATAGTGCATTTCACTCGTCATTTCATGCGCTTTGAGATGCCGCTTAGCCCAATAAGCTATCTGAAATAGGAACGACGTAAATTGACCAAATGTGATAGAATTTCGCTGAATTCTTATATTAACCAAAATATAAAATGATCTAATCGGGTCTCTGATTGCCCTATCATAGAAGTTTAATAGTGAATTTTACTCGCCATTCCACGCGCTTTAAGATGCCGCTTAGCCCAATACGCTATCTGCAATAGGAGCGACGTAAATTGAACAAATGTGTTAGAATTTCGCTGAATTCTTAAATTAACCATAATATAAAATGATCTAATCGGGTCTCTGTTTGCCCTACCCTAGAAGTTTAACAGTGCATTTTACTCGCCATTTCATGCGCTTTGAGATGCCGCTTAGCCCAATACGCTATCTGAAATAGGAGCGACGTAAATTGAACAAATGTGATAGAATTTCGCTGAATTCTTAAATTAACCATAATATAAAATGATCTAATCGGGTCTCTGTTTGCCCTACCCTAGAAGTTTAATAGTGCATTTCACTCGTCATTTCATGCGCTTTGCGATGCCGCTTAGCCCAATAAGCTATCTGAAATAGGAGCGACGCAAATTGAACAAATGTGATAGAATTTCGCTGAATTCTTATATTAACCAAAATATAAAATGATCTAATCGGGTCTCTGATTGCCCTATCATAGAAGTTTAATAGTGCATTTTACTCGCCATTCCACGCGCTTTAAGATGCCGCCTAGCCCAATACGCTATCTGAAATAGGAGCGACGTATGTTGAACAAATGTGATAGAATTTCGCTGAATTCTTATATTAACCAAAATATAAAATAATCTAATCGGGTCTCTGATTTCCCTATCATAGAAGTTTAGTAGTGCATTTGACTCGCCATTTCATGCGCTTTGAGATGCCGCTTAGCCCAATACGCTATCTGAAATAGGGGCGACGTAAATTGAACAAATGTGATAGAATTACTCTGAATTCTTATATTAACCGTAATATAAAATGATCTAATCGGGTCTCTGTTTGCCTTACCCTATAAGTTTAATAGTGCATTTCACTCGTCATTTCATGCGCTTTGAGATGCCGCTTAGTCCAATAAGCTATCCTGAAATAGGAGCGACGTAAATTGAACAAATGTGATAGAATTTCGCTGAATTCTTATATTAACCAAAATATAAAATGATCTAATCGGGTCTCTGATTGCCCTATCATAGAAGTTTAATAGTGAATTTTACTCGCCATTCCACGCGCTTTAAGATGCCGCATAGCCCAGTACGCTATCTGAAATAGGAACGACGTAAATTGAACTAATGTGATAGAATTTTGCTGAATTCTTAAATTAACCATAATATAAAATGATCTAATCGGGTCTCTGTTTGCCTACCCTAGAAGTTTAGTAGTGCATTTTACTCGCCATGTCTTGCGCTTTGAGATGCAACTTACCCCAATACGCTATCTGAAATAGGAGCGACGTAAACTGAACAAATGTGATAGAATTTTGCTGAATTCTTAATTAACCATAATATAAAATGATCTAGTCGGGTCTCTGATTGCCCTACCCTAGAAGTTTAATAGTGCATTTTACTCGCCATTTCATGCGCTTTGAGATGCCGCTGAGCCCAATACGCTATCTGAAATAGGAGCTACGTAAGTTGAACAAATGTGACAGAATTACGCTGAATTCTTATATTTACCGTAATATAAAATGATCTAATCGGTTCTCTGATTGCCCTACCATAGAAGTTTAATGGTGCATTTTACTCGCCATTCCACGCGCTTTAAGTTGCCGCCTAGCCCAGTACGCTATCTGAAATAGGAGCTACGTAAGTTGAACAAATGTGACAGAATTACGCTGAATTCTTATATTTACCGTAATATAAAATGATCTAATCGGGTCTCTGTTTGCCTTATCCTAGAAGTTTAATAGTGCATTTTACTCGCCATTTCATGCGCTTTGAGATGCCGCTTAGCCCAATACGCTATCTGAAATAGGAGCGACGTAAATTGAACAAATGTGATAGAATTTCGCTGAATTCTTATATTAACCTCAATGTAAAATGATCTAATCGGGTCTTTGTTCGCCCTACCCTAGAAGATTAATAGTGCATTTCACTCGTCATTTCATGCGCTTTGAGATGCCGCTTAGCCCGATACGCTATCTGACATAGGAGCGACGTAAATTGAACAAATGTGATAGAATTTCGCTGAATTCTTATATTAACCAAAATATAAAATGATCTAATCGGGTCTCTGATTGCCCTATCATAGAAGTTTAATAGTGCATTTTACTCGCCATTCCACGCGCTTTAAGTTGCCGCCTAGCCCAGTACGCTATCTGAAATAGGAGCTACGTAAGTTGAACAAATGTGATACAATTTCGCTGAATTCTTAAATTAACAATAATATAAAATGATCTAATGGGGTCTCTGATTGCCCTATCATAGAAGTTTAGTAGTGCATTTTACTCGCCCTTCCACGCGCTTTGAGATACCGCCTTGCCCAGTACGCTATCTGAAATAGGAGCGACGTAAGTTGAACAAATGTGATAGAATTACGCTGAATTCTTAAATTAACCATAATATAAAATGATCTAATCGGGTCTCTGTTTGCCCTACCCTAGAAGTTTAATAGTACATTTTACTCGCCATTTCTTGCGCTTTGAGATGCCGCTTAGCCCAATACGCTATCTGAAATATCAGCGACGTAAATTGAACAAATGTGAGAGAATCTCGCTGAATTCTTATATTAACCTTAATGTAAAATGATCTAATCGGGTCTCTGTTCGCCCTACCCTAGAAGATTACTAGTGCATTTCACACGTCATTTCATGCGCTTTGAGATGCCGCTTAGCTCAATAAGCTATCTGAAATAGGAGCGACGTAAATTGGACAAATGTGATAGAATTTTTCTGAATTCTTAAATTAACCATAATATAAAATGATCTAATGGGGTCTCTGATTGCCCTACCCTAGAAGATTAATAGGTGCATTTCACTCGCCATTTCATGCGCTTTGAGAAGCCGCTTAGCCCAATACGCTATCTGACATAGGAGCGACGTAAATTGAACAAATGTGATAGAACTTCGCTGAATTCTTATATTAACCAAAATATAAAATGATCTAATCGGGTCTCTGATTGCCCTATCATAGAAGTTTAATAGTGAATTTTACTCGCCATTCCACGCGCTTTAAGATGCCGCTTAGCCCAATACGCTATCAGCAATAGGAGCGACGTAAATTGAACAAATGTGATAGAATTTCGCTGAATTCTTAAATTAACCATAATATAAAATGGTCTAATCGGGTCTCTGTTTGCCCTACCCTAGAGGTTTAACAGTGCATTTTACTCGCCATTTCATGCGCTTTGAGATGCCGCTTAGCCCAATACGCTATCTGAAATAGGAGCGACGTTAATTGAACAAATGTGATAGAATTTCGCTGAATTCTTAAATTAACCATAATATAAAATGATCTAATCGGGTCTCTGTTTGCCCTACCCTAGAAGTTTAACAGTGCATTTTACTCGCCATTTCATGCGCTTTGAGATGCCGCTTAGCCCAATACGCTATCTGAAATAGGAGCGACGTAAATTGAACAAATGTGATAGAATTTCGCAGAATTCTTAAATTAACCATAATATAAAATGATCTAATGGGGTCTCTGTTTGCCCTACCCTAGAAGTTTAATAGTGCATTTGACTCGTCATTTCATGCGCTTTGAGATGCCGCTTAGCCCAATACGCTATCTGAAATAGGAGCGATGTAAATTGATCAAATGTGATAGAATTTCGCTGAATTCTTTTATTAACCATAACGTAAAATGATCTAATCGGGTCTCTGTTCGCCCTAGCGTAGAAGCTTAATCGTGCATTTTATTCGTCATTTCATGCGCTTTGAGATGCCGATTAGCCCAATACGCTATCTGAAATAGGAGCGACGTAAATTGAACAAATGTGATAGAATTTCGCTGAATTCTTGTATTAACCAAAATATAAAATCATCTAATCGGGTCTCTGTTTGCCCTACCCTAGAAGTTTAATAGTGCATTTTACTCGCCATTTCTCGCGCTTCGAGTTGCCGCTTAGCCCAATACGCTATCTGAAATATCAGCCACGTAAATTGAACCAAATGTGAGACAATTTCGCTGAATTCTTAAATTAACCATAATATAAAATGATCTTATCGGGTCCTGTTTGCCCTACCCTAGAAATTTAATAGTGCATTTTACTCGACATTTCTTGCGCTTTGAGATGCCGCTTAGTCCAATACGCTATCTGAAATATCAGCGACGTAAATTGAACAAATGTGAGAGAATTTCGCTGAATTCTTATATTAACCAAAATATAAAATGATCTAGTCGGGTCTCTGATTACCCTATCATAGAAGTTTAGTAGAGCATTTTACTCGCCCTTCCACGCGCTTTGAGATACCGCCTTGCCCAGTACGCTATCTGAAATAGGAGCGACGTAAGTTGAACAAATGTGATAGAATTACGCTGAATTCTTATATTAACCGTAATATAAAATGATCTAATCGGTTCTCTGATTGCCCTACCATAGAAGTTTAATGGTGCATTTTACTCGCTATTCCACGCTCTTTAAGTTGCCGCCTAGCCCAGTACGCTATCTGAAATAGGAGCTACGTAAGTTGAACAAATGTGACAGAATTACGCTGAATTCTTATATTTACCGTAATATAAAATGATCTAATCGGGTCTCTGTTTGCCTTATCCTAGAAGTTTAATAGTGCATTTTACTCGCCATTTCATGCGCTTTGAGATGCCGCTTAGCCCAATACGCTATCTGAAATAGGAGCGACGTAAATTGAACAAATGTGATAGAATTTCGCTGAATTCTTATATTAACCTCAATGTAAAATGATCTAATCGGGTCTTTGTTCGCCCTACCCTAGAAGTTTAATAGTGCATTTCACTCGTCATTTCATGCGCTTTGAGATGCCGCTTAGCCCAATAAGCTATCTGAAATAGGAACGACGTAAATTGACCAAATGTGATAGAATTTCGCTGAATTCTTATATTAACCAAAATATAAAATGATCTAATCGGGTCTCTGATTGCCCTATCATAGAAGTTTAATAGTGAATTTTACTCGCCATTCCACGCGCTTTAAGATGCCGCTTAGCCCAATACGCTATCTGCAATAGGAGCGACGTAATTGAACAAAATGTGATAGAATTTCGCTGAATTCTTAAATTAACCATAATATAAAATGATCTAATCGGGTCTCTGTTTGCCCTACCCTAGAAGTTTAACAGTGCATTTTACTCGCCATTTCATGCGCTTTGAGATGCCGCTTAGCCCAATACGCTATCTGAAATAGGAGCGACGTAAATTGAACAAATGTGATAGAATTTCGCTGAATTCTTAAATTAACCATAATATAAAATGATCTAATCGGGGTCTCTGTTTGCCCTACCCTAGAAGTTTAATAGTGCAATTTCACTCGTCATTTCATGCGCTTTGCGATGCCGCTTAGCCCAATAAGCTATCTGAAATAGGAGCGACGCAAATTGAACAAATGTGATAGAATTTCGCTGAATTCTTATATTAACCAAAATATAAAATGATCTAATCGGGTCTCTGATTGCCCTATCATAGAAGTTTAATAGTGCATTTTACTCGCCATTCCACGCGCTTTAAGATGCCGCCTAGCCCAGTACGCTATCTGAAATAGGAGCGACGTATGTTGAACAAATGTGATAGAATTTCGCTGAATTCTTATATTAACCAAAATATAAAATAATCTAATCGGGTCTCTGATTTCCCTATCATAGAAGTTTAGTAGTGCATTTGACTCGCCATTTCATGCGCTTTGAGATGCCGCTTAGCCCAATACGCTATCTGAAATAGGGGCGACGTAAATTGAACAAATGTGATAGTATTACTCTGAATTCTTATATTAACCGTAATATAAATGATCTAATCGGGTCTCTGTTTGCCTTACCCTAGAAGTTTAATAGTGCATTTTACTCGCCATTTCATGCGCTTTGAGATGCGCTTAGCCCAATACGCTATCTGAAATAGGAGCGACGTAAATTGAACAAATGTGATAGAATTTCGCTGAATTCTTAAATTAACCATAATATAAAATGATCTAATGGGGTCTCTGATTGCCCTACCCTAGAAGATTAATAGTGCATTTCACTCGCCATTTCATGCGCTTTGAGATGCCGCTTAGCCCGATACGCTATCTGACATAGGAGCGACGTAAATTGAACAAATGTGATAGAATTTCGCTGAATTCTTATATTAACCAAAATATAAAATGATCTAATCGGGTCTCTGATTGCCCTATCATAGAAGTTTAATAGTGCATTTACTCGCCATTCCACGCGCTTTAAGTTGCCGCCTAGCCCAGTACGCTATCTGAAATAGGAGCTACGTAAGTTGAACAAATGTGATACAATTTCGCTGAATTCTTAAATTAACAATAATATAAAATGATCTAATGGGGTCTCTGATTGCCCTATCATAGAAGTTTAGTAGTGCATTTTACTCGCCCTTCCACGCGCTTTGAGATACCGCCTTGCCCAGTACGCTATCTGAAATAGGAGCGACGTAAGTTGAACAAATGTGATAGAATTACGCTGAATTCTTAAATTAACCATAATATAAAATGATCTAATCGGGTCTCTGTTTGCCCTACCCTGGAAGTTTAATAGTACATTTTACTCGCCATTTCTTGCGCTTTGAGATGCCGCTTAGCCCAATACGCTATCTGAAATATCAGCGACGTAAATTGAACAAATGTGAGAGAATCTCGCTGAATTCTTATATTAACCTTAATGTAAAATGATCTAATCGGGTCTCTGTTCGCCCTACCCTAGAAGTTTACTAGTGCATTTCACACGTCATTTCATGCGCTTTGAGATGCCGCTTAGCTCAATAAGCTATCTGAAATAGGAGCGACGTAAATTGGACAAATGTGATAGAATTTTTCTGAATTCTTAAATTAACCATAATATAAAATGATCTAATGGGGTCTCTGATTGCCCTACCCTAGAAGATTAATAGTGCATTTAACTCGCCATTTCATGCGCTTTGAGAAGCCGCTTAGCCCAATACGCTATCTGACATAGGAGCGACGTAAATTGAACAAATGTGATAGAACTTCGCTGAATTCTTATATTAACCAAAATATAAAATGATCTAATCGGGTCTCTGATTGCCCTATCATAGAAGTTTAATAGTGAATTTTAACTCGCCATTCCACGCGCTTTAAGATGCCGCTTAGCCCAATACGCTATCAGCAATAGGAGCGACGTAAATTGAACAAATGTGATAGAATTTCGCTGAATTCTTAAATTAACCATAATATAAAATGATCTAATCGGGTCTCTGTTTGCCCTACCCTAGAGGTTTAACAGTGCATTTTACTCGCCATTTCATGCGCTTTGAGATGCCGCTTAGCCCAATACGCTATCTGAAATAGGAGCGACGTAAATTGAACAAATGTGATAGAATTTCGCAGAATTCTTAAATTAACCATAATATAAAATGATCTAATGGGGTCTCTGTTTGCCCTACCCTAGAAGTTTAATAGTGCATTTGACTCGTCATTTCATGCGCTTTGAGATGCCGCTTAGCCCAATACGCTATCTGAAATAGGAGCGATGTAAATTGATCAAATGTGATAGAATTTCGCTGAATTCTTTTATTAACCATAACGTAAAATGATCTAATCGGGTCTCTGTTCGCCCTAGCGTAGAAGCTTAATCGTGCATTTTATTCGTCATTTCATGCGCTTTGAGATGCCGATTAGCCCAATACGCTATCTGAAATAGGAGCGACGTAAATTGAACAAATGTGATAGAATTTCGCTGAATTCTTATATTAACCAAAATAAAAAATCATCTAATCGGGTCTCTGTTTGCCCTACCCTAGAAGTTTAATAGTGCATTTTACTCGCCATTTCTCGCGCTTCGAGTTGCCGCTTAGCCCAATACGCTATCTGAAATATCAGCCACGTAAATTGAACAAATGTGAGACAATTTCGCTGAATTCTTAAATTAACCATAATATAAAATGATCTTATCGGGTCCCTGTTTGCCCTACCCTAGAAATTTAATAGTGCATTTTACTCGACAATTCTTGCGCTTTGAGATGCCGCTTAGTCCAATACGCTATCTGAAATATCAGCGACGTAAATTGAACAAATGTGAGAGAATTTCGCTGAATTCTTATATTAACCAAAATATAAAATGATCTAGTCGGGTCTCTGATTACCCTATCATAGAAGTTTAGTAGAGCATTTTACTCGCCCTTCCACGCGCTTTGAGATACCGCCTTGCCCAGTACGCTATCTAAAATAGGAGCGACGTAAGTTGAACAAATGTGATAGAATTACGCTGAATTCTTATATTAACCGTAATATAAAATGATCTAATCGGTTCTCTGATTGCCCTACCATAGAAGTTTAATGGTGCATTTTACTCGCTATTCCACGCTCTTTAAGTTGCCGCCTAGCCCAGTACGCTATCTGAAATAGGAGCTACGTAAGTTGAACAAATGTGACAGAATTACGCTGAATTCTTATATTTACCGTAATATAAAATGATCTAATCGGGTCTCTGTTTGCCTTATCCTAGAAGTTTAATAGTGCATTTTACTCGCCATTTCATGCGCTTTGAGATGCCGCTTAGCCCAATACGCTATCTGAAATAGGAGCGACGTAAATTGAACAAATGTGATAGAATTTCGCTGAATTCTTATATTAACCTCAATGTAAAATGATCTAATCGGGTCTTTGTTCGCCCTACCCTAGAAGTTTAATAGTGCATTTCACTCGTCATTTCATGCGCTTTGAGATGCCCGCTTAGCCCAATAAGCTATCTGAAATAGGAACGACGTAAATTGACCAAATGTGATAGAATTTCGCTGAATTCTTATATTAACCAAAATATAAAATGATCTAATCGGGTCTCTGATTGCCCTATCATAGAAGTTTAATAGTGAATTTTACTCGCCATTCCACGCGCTTTAAGATGCCGCTTAGCCCAATACGCTATCTGCAATAGGAGCGACGTAAATTGAACAAATGTGATAGAATTTCGCTGAATTCTTAAATTAACCATAATATAAAATGATCTAATCGGGTCTCTGTTTGCCCTACCCTAGAGGTTTAACAGTGCATTTTACTCGCCATTTCATGCGCTTTGAGATGCCGCTTAGCCCAATACGCTATCTGAAATAGGAGCGACGTAAATTGAACAAATGTGATAGAATTTCGCAGAATTCTTAAATTAACCATAATATAAAATGATCTAATGGGGTCTCTGTTTGCCCTACCCTAGAAGTTTAATAGTGCATTTGACTCGTCATTTCATGCGCTTTGAGATGCCGCTTAGCCCAATACGCTATCTGAAATAGGAGCGATGTAAATTGATCAAATGTGATAGAATTTCGCTGAATTCTTTTATTAACCATAACGTAAAATGATCTAATCGGGTCTCTGTTCGCCCTAGCGTAGAAGCTTAATCGTGCATTTTATTCGTCATTTCATGCGCTTTGAGATGCCGATTAGCCCAATACGCTATCTGAAATAGGAGCGACGTAAATTGAACAAATGTGATAGAATTTCGCTGAATTCTTATATTAACCAAAATATAAAATCATCTAATCGGGTCTCTGTTTGCCCTACCCTAGAAGTTTAATAGTGCATTTTACTCGCCATTTCTCGCGCTTCGAGTTGCCGCTTAGCCCAATACGCTATCTGAAATATCAGCCACGTAAATTGAACAAATGTGAGACAATTTCGCTGAATTCTTAAATTAACCATAATATAAAATGATCTTATCGGGTCCCTGTTTGCCCTACCCTAGAAATTTAATAGTGCATTTTACTCGACATTTCTTGCGCTTTGAGATGCCGCTTAGTCCAATACGCTATCTGAAATATCAGCGACGTAAATTGAACAAATGTGAGAGAATTTCGCTGAATTCTTATATTAACCAAAATATAAAATGATCTAGTCGGGTCTCTGATTACCCTATCATAGAAGTTTAGTAGAGCATTTTACTCGCCCTTCCACGCGCTTTGAGATACCGCCTTGCCCAGTACGCTATCTAAAATAGGAGCGACGTAAGTTGAACAAATGTGATAGAATTACGCTGAATTCTTATATTAACCGTAATATAAAATGATCTAATCGGTTCTCTGATTGCCCTACCATAGAAGTTTAATGGTGCATTTTACTCGCTATTCCACGCTCTTTAAGTTGCCGCCTAGCCCAGTACGCTATCTGAAATAGGAGCTACGTAAGTTGAACAAATGTGACAGAATTACGCTGAATTCTTATATTTACCGTAATATAAAATGATCTAATCGGGTCTCTGTTTGCCTTATCCTAGAAGTTTAATAGTGCATTTTACTCGCCATTTCATGCGCTTTGAGATGCCGCTTAGCCCAATACGCTATCTGAAATAGGAGCGACGTAAATTGAACAAATGTGATAGAATTTCGCTGAATTCTTATATTAACCTCAATGTAAAATGATCTAATCGGGTCTTTGTTCGCCCTACCCTAGAAGTTTAATAGTGCATTTCACTCGTCATTTCATGCGCTTTGAGATGCCGCTTAGCCCAATAAGCTATCTGAAATAGGAACGACGTAAATTGACCAAATGTGATAGAATTTCGCTGAATTCTTATATTAACCAAAATATAAAATGATCTAATCGGGTCTCTGATTGCCCTATCATAGAAGTTTAATAGTGAATTTTACTCGCCATTCCACGCGCTTTAAGATGCCGCTTAGCCCAATACGCTATCTGCAATAGGAGCGACGTAAATTGAACAAATGTGATAGAATTTCGCTGAATTCTTAAATTAACCATAATATAAAATGATCTAATCGGGTCTCTGTTTGCCCTACCCTAGAAGTTTAACAGTGCATTTTACTCGCCATTTCATGCGCTTTGAGATGCCGCTTAGCCCAATACGCTATCTGAAATAGGAGCGACGTAAATTGAACAAATGTGATAGAATTTCGCTGAATTCTTAAATTAACCATAATATAAAATGATCTAATCGGGTCTCTGTTTGCCCTACCCTAGAAGTTTAATAGTGCATTTCACTCGTCATTTCATGCGCTTTGCGATGCCGCTTAGCCCAATAAGCTATCTGAAATAGGAGCGACGCAAATTGAACAAATGTGATAGAATTTCGCTGAATTCTTATATTAACCAAAATATAAAATGATCTAATCGGGTCTCTGATTGCCCTATCATAGAAGTTTAATAGTGCATTTTACTCGCCATTCCACGCGCTTTAAGATGCCGCCTAGCCCAGTACGCTATCTGAAATAGGAGCGACGTATGTTGAACAAATGTGATAGAATTTCGCTGAATTCTTATATTAACCAAAATATAAAATAATCTAATCGGGTCTCTGATTTCCCTATCATAGAAGTTTAGTAGTGCATTTGACTCGCCATTTCATGTGCTTTGAGATGCCGCTTAGCCCAATACGCTATCTGAAATAGGGGCGACGTAAATTGAACAAATGTGATAGTATTACTCTGAATTCTTATATTAACCGTAATATAAAATGATCTAATCGGGTCTCTGTTTGCCTTACCCTAGAAGTTTAATAGTGCATTTTACTCGCCATTTCATGCGCTTTGAGATGCCGCTTAGCCCAATACGCTATCTGAAATAGGAGCGACGTAAATTGAACAAATGTGATAGAATTTCGCTGAATTCTTAAATTAACCATAATATAAAATGATCTAATGGGGTCTCTGATTGCCCTACCCTAGAAGATTAATAGTGCATTTCACTCGCCATTTCATGCGCTTTGAGATGCCGCTTAGCCCGATACGCTATCTGACATAGGAGCGACGTAAATTGAACAAATGTGATAGAATTTCGCTGAATTCTTATATTAACCAAAATATAAAATGATCTAATCGGGTCTCTGATTGCCCTATCATAGAAGTTTAATAGTGCATTTTACTCGCCATTCCACGCGCTTTAAGTTGCCGCCTAGCCCAGTACGCTATCTGAAATAGGAGCTACGTAAGTTGAACAAATGTGATACAATTTCGCTGAATTCTTAAATTAACAATAATATAAAATGATCTAATGGGGTCTCTGATTGCCCTATCATAGAAGTTTAGTAGTGCATTTTACTCGCCCTTCCACGCGCTTTGAGATACCGCCTTGCCCAGTACGCTATCTGAAATAGGAGCGACGTAAGTTGAACAAATGTGATAGAATTACGCTGAATTCTTAAATTAACCATAATATAAAATGATCTAATCGGGTCTCTGTTTGCCCTACCCTAGAAGTTTAATAGTACATTTTACTCGCCATTTCTTGCGCTTTGAGATGCCGCTTAGCCCAATACGCTATCTGAAATATCAGCGACGTAAATTGAACAAATGTGAGAGAATCTCGCTGAATTCTTATATTAACCTTAATGTAAAATGATCTAATCGGGTCTCTGTTCGCCCTACCCTAGAAGTTTACTAGTGCATTTCACACGTCATTTCATGCGCTTTGAGATGCCGCTTAGCTCAATAAGCTATCTGAAATAGGAGCGACGTAAATTGGACAAATGTGATAGAATTTTTCTGAATTCTTAAATTAACCATAATATAAAATGATCTAATGGGGTCTCTGATTGCCCTACCCTAGAAGATTAATAGTGCATTTAACTCGCCATTTCATGCGCTTTGAGAAGCCGCTTAGCCCAATACGCTATCTGACATAGGAGCGACGTAAATTGAACAAATGTGATAGAACTTCGCTGAATTCTTATATTAACCAAAATATAAAATGATCTAATCGGGTCTCTGATTGCCCTATCATAGAAGTTTAATAGTGAATTTTACTCGCCATTCCACGCGCTTTAAGATGCCGCTTAGCCCAATACGCTATCAGCAATAGGAGCGACGTAAATTGAACAAATGTGATAGAATTTCGCTGAATTCTTAAATTAACCATAATATAAAATGATCTAATCGGGTCTCTGTTTGCCCTACCCTAGAGGTTTAACAGTGCATTTTACTCGCCATTTCATGCGCTTTGAGATGCCGCTTAGCCCAATACGCTATCTGAAATAGGAGCGACGTAAATTGAACAAATGTGATAGAATTTCGCTGAATTCTTAAATTAACCATAATATAAAATGATCTAATCGGGTCTCTGTTTGCCCTACCCTAGAAGTTTAACAGTGCATTTTACTCGCCATTTCATGCGCTTTGAGATGCCGCTTAGCCCAATACGCTATCTGAAATAGGAGCGACGTAAATTGAACAAATGTGAGAGAATTTCGCAGAATTCTGAAATTAACCATAATATAAAATGATCTAATCGGGTCTCTGTTTGCCCTACCCTAGAAGTTTTCTAGTGCATTTCACTCGTCATTTCATGCGCTTTGCGACGCCGCTTAGCCCAATATGCCATCTGAAATAGGAGCGACGTAAATTGAACAAATGTGATAGAATTTTGCCGAATTCTTAAATTAACCATAATATAAAATGATGTAATCGGCTCTCTGTTAGCCCTACCCAAGAAGTTTAATAGTGCATTTTACTCGCCATTCCACGCGCTTTAAGTTGCCGCCTAGCCCAGTACGCTATCTGAAATAGGAGCGACGTAAATTGAACAAATGTGATAGAATTTTGCTGAATTCTTAAATTAACCATAATATAAAATGATCTAATCGGGTCTCTGTTTGCCCTACCCTAGAAGTTTTCTAGTGCATTTCACTCGTCATTTCATGCGCTTTGCGACGCCGCTTAGCCCAATATGCCATCTGAAATAGGAGCGACGTAAATTGAACAAATGTGATAGAATTTTGCCGAATTCTTAAATTAACCATAATATAAAATGATGTAATCGGCTCTCTGTTAGCCCTACCCAAGAAGTTTAATAGTGCATTTCACTCGTCATTTCATGCGCTTTGCGATGCCGCGTAGCCCAATATGCTATCTGAAATAGGAGCGACGTAAATTGAACAAATGTGATAGAATTTCGCTGAATTCTTATATTAACCAAAATATAAAATGATCTAATCGGGTCTCTGTTTGCCCTACCCTAGAAGTTTAACAGTGCACTTTACTCGCCATTTCATCCGCTTTGAGATGCCGCTTAGCCCAATACGCTATCTGAAATATCAGCGACGTAAATTGAACAAATCTGAGAGAATTTCGCTGAATTCTTAAATTAACCATAATATAAAATGATCTTATCGGGTCCCTGTTTGCCCTACCCTAGAAATTTAATAGTGCATTTTACTCGACATTTCTTGCGCTTTGAGATGCCGCTTAGTCCAATACGCTATCTGAAATATCAGCGACGTAAATTGAACAAATGTGAGAGAATTTCGCTGAATTCTTATATTAACCAAAATATAAAATGATCTAGTCGGGTCTCTGATTACCCTATCATAGAAGTTTAGTAGAGCATTTTACTCGCCCTTCCACGCGCTTTGAGATACCGCCTTGCCCAGTACGCTATCTGAAATAGGAGCGACGTAAGTTGAACAAATGTGATAGAATTACGCTGAATTCTTATATTAACCGTAATATAAAATGATCTAATCGGGTCTCTGTTTGCCCTTCCCTAGAAGTTTAACAGTGCATTTTACTCGTCATTTCATGCGCTTCGAGATGCCGCATAGCCCAATACGCTATCTGACATAGGAGCGACGTAAATTGAACAAATGTGATAGAATTTCGCTGAATTCTTAAATTAACCATAATATAAAATGATCTAATGGGGTCTCTGATTGCACTACCCTAGAAGATTAATAGTGCATTTCACTCGACATTTCATGCGCTTTGAGAAGCCGCTTAGCCCAATACGCTATCTGACATAGGAGCGACGTAAATTGAACAAATGTGATAGAACTTCGCTGAATTCTTATATTAACCAAAATATAAAATTATCTAATCGGGTCTCTGATTGCCCTATCATAGAAGTTTAATAGTGCATTTTACTCGCCATTCCACGCGCTTTAAGATGCCGCCTAGCCCAGGACGCTATCTGAAATAGGAGCCACGTAAGTTGAACAAATGTGACAGAGTTACGCTGAATTCTTATATTAACCGCAATATAAAATGATCTAATCGGGTCTCTGTTTGCCTTATCCTAGAAGTTTAATAGTGCATTTTACTCGCCATTCCACGCGATTTAAGATGCCGCCTATCCGAGTACGCTATTTGAAATAGGAGCGACGTAAATTGAACAAATGTGATAGAATTTCCCTGAATTCTTATATTAACCTTAATGTAAAATGATCTAATCGGGTCTCTGTTCGCCCTACCATTACAAGTTTAATATTGCATTTCACTCGTCATTTCAGGCGCTTTGAGTTGCCGCTTAGCCCAATACGCTATCTGAAATAGGAACGACGTAAATTGAACAATTGTGATAGAATTTCGCTGAATTTTTATATTAACCAAAATATAAAATGATCTAATCGGGTCTCTGATTGCCCTATCACAGAAGTTTAATATTGCATTTTACTCGCCATTCCACGCGCTTTAAGATGCCGCCTAGCTCAGTACGCTATCTGAAATAGGAGCGACGAAAGTTGAACAAATGTGATAGAATTACGCTGAATTCTTATATTAACCGTAATATAAAATGATCTAATCGGGTCTCTGTTTGCCTTACCCTATAAGTTTAATAGTGCATTTCACTCGTCATTTCATGCGCTTTGAGATGCCGCTTAGCCCAATAAGCTATCTGAAATAGGAGCGACGTAAATTGAACAAATGTGATAGAATTTCGCTGAATTCTTATATTAACCAAAATATAAAATGATCTAATCGGGTCTCTGATTGCCCTATCATAGAAGTTTAATAGTGAATTTTACTCGCCATTCCACGCGCTTTAAGATGCCGCATAGCCCAGTACGCTATCTGAAATAGGAACGACGTAAATTGAACTAATGTGATAGAATTTTGCTGAATTCTTAAATTAACCATAATATAAAATGATCTAATCGGGTCTCTGTTTGCCTACCCTAGAAGTTTAGTAGTGCATTTTACTCGCCATGTCTTGCGCTTTGAGATGCAACTTACCCCAATACGCTATCTGAAATAGGAGCGACGTAAACTGAACAAATGTGATAGAATTTTGCTGAATTCTTAAATTAACCATAATATAAAATGATCTAGTCGGGTCTCTGATTGCCCTACCCTAGAAGTTTAATAGTGCATTTTACTCGCCATTTCATGCGCTTTGAGATGCCGCTGAGCCCAATACGCTATCTGAAATAGGAGCTACGTAAGTTGAACAAATGTGACAGAATTACGCTGAATTCTTATATTTACCGTAATATAAAATGATCTAATCGGTTCTCTGATTGCCCTACCATAGAAGTTTAATGGTGCATTTTACTCGCCATTCCACGCGCTTTAAGTTGCCGCCTAGCCCAGTACGCTATCTGAAATAGGAGCTACGTAAGTTGAACAAATGTGACAGAATTACGCTGAATTCTTTTATTTACCGTAATATAAAATGATCTAATCGGGTCTCTGTTTGCCTTATCCTACAAGTTTAATAGTGCATTTTACTCGCCATTTCATGCGCTTTGAGATGCCGCTTAGCCCAATACGCTATCTGAAATAGGAGCGACGTAAATTGAACAAATGTGATAGAATTTCGCTGAATTCTTATATTAACCTCAATGTAAAATGATCTAATCGGGTCTTTGTTCGCCCTACCCTAGAAGTTTAATAGTGCATTTCACTCGTCATTTCATGCGCTTTGAGATGCCGCTTAGCCCAATAAGCTATCTGAAATAGGAACGACGTAAATTGACCAAATGTGATAGAATTTCGCTGAATTCTTATATTAACCAAAATATAAAATGATCTAATCGGGTCTCTGATTGCCCTATCATAGAAGTTTAATAGTGAATTTTACTCGCCATTCCACGCGCTTTAAGATGCCGCTTAGCCCAATACGCTATCTGCAATAGGAGCGACGTAAATTGAACAAATGTGTTAGAATTTCGCTGAATTCTTAAATTAACCATAATATAAAATGATCTAATCGGGTCTCTGTTTGCCCTACCCTAGAAGTTTAACAGTGCATTTTACTCGCCATTTCATGCGCTTTGAGATGCCGCTTAGCCCAATACGCTATCTGAAATAGGAGCGACGTAAATTGAACAAATGTGATAGAATTTCGCTGAATTCTTAAATTAACCATAATATAAAATGATCTAATCGGGTCTCTGTTTGCCCTACCCTAGAAGTTTAATAGTGCATTTCACTCGTCATTTCATGCGCTTTGCGATGCCGCTTAGCCCAATAAGCTATCTGAAATAGGAGCGACGCAAATTGAACAAATGTGATAGAATTTCGCTGAATTCTTATATTAACCAAAATATAAAATGATCTAATCGGGTCTCTGATTGCCCTATCATAGAAGTTTAATAGTGCATTTTACTCGCCATTCCACGCGCTTTAAGATGCCGCCTAGCCCAGTACGCTATCTGAAATAGGAGCGACGTATGTTGAACAAATGTGATAGAATTTCGCTGAATTCTTATATTAACCAAAATATAAAATAATCTAATCGGGTCTCTGATTTCCCTATCATAGAAGTTTAGTAGTGCATTTGACTCGCCACTTCATGCGCTTTGAGATGCCGCTTAGCCCAATACGCTATCTGAAATAGGGGCGACGTAAATTGAACAAATGTGATAGAATTACTCTGAATTCTTATATTAACCGTAATATAAAATGATCTAATCGGGTCTCTGTTTGCCTTACCCTATAAGTTTAATAGTGCATTTCACTCGTCATTTCATGCGCTTTGAGATGCCGCTTAGCCCAATAAGCTATCTGAAATAGGAGCGACGTAAATTGAACAAATGTGATAGAATCTCGCTGAATTCTTATATTAACCAAAATATAAAATGATCTAATCGGGTCCCTGATTGCCCTATCATAGAAGTTTAATAGTGAATTTTACTCGCCATTCCACGCGCTTTAAGATGCCGCATAGCCCAATAAGCTATCTGAAATAGGAACGACGTAAATTGAACAAATGTGAGAGAATCTCGCTGAATTCTTATATTAACCTTAATGTAAAATGATCTAATCGGGTCTCTGTTCGCCCTACCCTAGAAGATTACTAGTGCATTTCACACGTCATTTCATGCGCTTTGAGATGCCGCTTAGCTCAATAAGCTATCTGAAATAGGAGCGACGTAAATTGGACAAATGTGATAGAATTTTTCTGAATTCTTAAATTAACCATAATATAAAATGATCTAACGGGGTCTCTGATTGCCCTACCCTAGAAGATTAATAGTGCATTTCACTCGCCATTTCATGCGCTTTGAGAAGCCGCTTAGCCCAATACGCTATCTGACATAGGAGCGACGTAAATTGAACAAATGTGATAGAACTTCGCTGAATTCTTATATTAACCAAAATATAAAATGATCTAATCGGGTCTCTGATTGCCCTATCATAGAAGTTTAATAGTGAATTTTACTCGCCATTCCACGCGCTTTAAGATGCCGCTTAGCCCAATACGCTATCAGCAATAGGAGCGACGTAAATTGAACAAATGTGATAGAATTTCGCTGAATTCTTAAATTAACCATAATATAAAATGATCTAATCGGGTCTCTGTTTGCCCTACCCTAGAGGTTTAACAGTGCATTTTACTCGCCATTTCATGCGCTTTGAGATGCCGCTTAGCCCAATACGCTATCTGAAATAGGAGCGACGTAAATTGAACAAATGTGATAGAATTTCGCTGAATTCTTAAATTAACCATAATATAAAATGATCTAATCGGGTCTCTGTTTGCCCTACCCTAGAAGTTTAACAGTGCATTTTACTCGCCATTTCATGCGCTTTGAGATGCCGCTTAGCCCAATACGCTATCTGAAATAGGAGCGACGTAAATTGAACAAATGTGATAGAATTTCGCTGAATTTTTAAATTAACCATAATATAAAATGATCTAATGGGGTCTCTGATTGCCCTACCCTAGAAGATTAATAGTGCATTTCACTCGCCATTTCATGCGCTTTGAGATGCCGCTTAGCCCGATACGCTATTTGACATAGGAGCGACGTAAATTGAACAAATGTGATAGAATTTCGCTGAATTCTTATATTAACCAAAATATAAAATGATCTAATCGGGTCTCTGATTGCCCTATCATAGAAGTTTAATAGTGCATTTTACTCGCCATTCCACGCGCTTTAAGTTGCCGCCTAGCCCAGTACGCTATCTGAAATAGGAGCTACGTAAGTTGAACAAATGTGATACAATTTCGCTGAATTCTTAAATTAACAATAATATAAAATGATCTAATGGGGTCTCTGATTGCCCTATCATAGAAGTTTAGTAGTGCATTTTACTCGCATTTCATGCGCTTTGAGATACCGCCTTGCCCAGTACGCTATCTGAAATAGGAGCGACGTAAGTTGAACAAATGTGATAGAATTTCGCTGAATTCTTAAATTAACCATAATATAAAATGATCTAATGGGGTCTCTGATTGCCCTACCCTAGAAGATTAATAGTGCATTTCACACGCCATTTCATGCGCTTTGAGATGCCGCTTAGCCCAATACGCTATCTGACATAGGAGCGACGTAAATTGAACAAATGTGATAGAATTTCGCTGAATTCTTATATTAACCAAAATATAAAATGATCTAATCGGGTCTCTGATTGCCCTATCATAGAAGTTTAATAGTGCATTTTACTCGCCACTCCACGCGCTTTCAGTTGCCGCCTAGCCCAGTACGCTATCTGAAATAGGAGCTACGTAAGTTGAACAAATGTGACAGAATTACGCTGAATTCTTATATTAACCGTGATATAAAATGATCTAATCGGGTCTCCGTTTGCCTTATCCTAGAAGTTTAATAGTGCATTTCACTCGTCAATTCATGCGCTTTGCGATGCCGCTTAGCCCAATAAGCTATCTGAAATAGGAACGACGTAAATTGAACAAATGTGATAGAATTTCGCTGAATTCTTATATTAACCAAAATAAAAGATGATCTAATCGGGTCTCTGATTGCCCTATCATAGAAGTTTAATTGTGCATTTTACTCGTCATTCCGCGCGCTTTAAGATGCCGCCTAGCCCAGTACGCTATCTGAAATAGGAGCAACGTAAATTGAACAAATGTGATAGAATTTCGCTGAATACTTAAATTAACCATAATATAAAATGATCTAATGGGGTCTCTGTTTGCCCTACCCTAGATGTTTAATAGTGCATTTTACTCATCATTTCTTGCGCTTTGAGATGCCGATTAGCCCAATACGCTATCTGAAATAGGAGCGACGTAAATTGAACAAATGTGATAGAATTTCGCTGAATTCTTATATTAACCAAAATATAAAATGATCTAATGGGGTCTCTGATTGCCCTACCCTAGAAGATTAATAGTGCATTTCACACGCCATTTCATGCGCTTTGAGATGCCGCATAGCCCAATACGCTATCTGCAATAGGATCGACGTAAATTGAACAAATGTGATAGAATTTCGCTGAATTCTTAAATTAACCATAATATAAAATGATCTAAACTGGTCTCTGTTTGCCCTACCCTAGAAGTTTAATAGTGCATTTTACTCGCCATTTCTTGCGCTATGAGATACCGCTTAGCCCAATACGCTATCTGAAATAGGAGCAACGTAAATTGAACAAATGTGATAGAATTTCGCAGAATTCTTAAATTAACCATAATATAAAATGATCTAATCGGGTCTCTGTTTGCCCTACCCTAGAAGTTTAATAGTGCAGTTTACTCGCCATTTCTTGCGCTTTGAGATGCCGCTTAGCCCACTACGCTATCTGAAATAGGAGGGACGTAAATTGAACAAATGTGACAGAGTTACGCTGAATTCTTATATTAACCTTAATGTAAAATGGTCTAATCGGGTCTTTGTTCGCCCTACCCTAGAAGTTTAATAGTGCATTTCACTAGTCATTTCATGCGCTTAGAGATGCCGCTTAGCCCAATACGCTATCTGAAATAGGAGCGACGTAAATTGAGCAAATGTGATAGAATTTCCCTGAAATCTTATATTAACCAAAATATAAAATGATCTAATCGGGTCTCTGATTGCCCTATCATAGAAGTTTAATAGTGCATTTTACTCGCCACTCCACGCGCTTTCAGTTGCCGCCTAGCCCAGTATGCTATCTGAAATAGGAACGACGTAAATTGAACAAATGTGATAGAATTTTGCTGAATTCTTAAATTAACAATAATATAAAATGATCTTATCGGGTCACTGTTTGCCCTACCCTAGAAGTTTAATAGTG
Organism: Macropis europaea; assembly: GCA_916610135.2. NCBI lineage: Eukaryota > Metazoa > Arthropoda > Insecta > Hymenoptera > Melittidae > Macropis > Macropis europaea. Next base: position 49,686 of record CAKAJE020000867.1, read on the forward strand.
CATTTTACTCGACATTTCTTGCGCTTTGAGATGCCGCTTAGTCCAATACGCTATCTGAAATATCAGCGACGTAAATTGAACAAATGTGAGAGAATTTCGCTGAATTCCTATATTAACCAAAATATAAAATGATCTAGTCGGGTCTCTGATTACCCTATCATAGAAGTTTAGTAGTGCATTTTACTCGCCCTTCCACGCGCTTTGAGATACCGCCTTGCCCAGTACGCTATCTGAAATAGGAGCGACGTCAGTTGAACAAATGTGATAGAATTACGCTGAATTCTTATATTAACCGTAATATTAAATGATCTAATCGGGTCTCGGTTTGCCTTACCCTAGAAGTTTAATAGTGCATTTTACTCGCCATTTCATGCGCTTTGAGAAGCCGCTTAGCCCAATACGCTATCTGCAATATGAGCGACGTAAATTGAACAAATGTGATAGAATTTCGCTGAATTCTTAAATTAACCATAATATAAAATGATCTAATCGGGTCTCTGTTTGCCCTACCCTAGAAGTTTAATAGTGCATTTTACTCGACATTTCTTGCACTTTGAGATGCCGCTTAGTCCAATACGCTATCTGAAATATCAGCGACGTAAATTGAACAAATGTGAGAGAATTTCGCTGAATTCTTATAATAACCAAAATATAAAATGATCTAATCGGGTCTCTGATTGCCCTATCATAGAAGTTTAATAGTGCATTTTACTCGCCATTCCACGCGCTCTAAGTTGCCGCCTAGCCCAGTACGCTATCAGAAATAGGAGCTACGTAAGTTGAACAAATGTGACAGAATTACGCTGAATTCTTATATTAACCGTAATATAAAATGATCTAATCGGGTCTCTGTTTGCCCTACCCTAGAAGTTTAATAGTGCATTTCACTCGTCATTTCATGCGCTTTGCGATGCCGCTTAGCCCAATAAGCTATCTGAAATAGGAGCGACGTAAATTGAACAAATGTGACAGAATTACGCTGAATTCTTATATTAACCATAATGTAAAATGATCGAATCGGGTCTCTGATTGCCCTACCCTAGAAGTTTAATAGTTCATTTTACTCGCCATTTCTTGCGCTTTGAGATGCCGCTTAGCCCAATATGCTATCTGAAATATCAGCGACGTAAATTGAACAAATGTGAGAGAATCTCGCTGAATTCTTATATTAACCAAAATATAAAAGGATCTAATCGGGTCTATGATTGCCCTATCATAGAAGTTTAGTAGTGCATTTGACTCGCCATTTCATGCGCTTTGAGATGCCGCTTAGCCCAATACGCTATCTGAAATAGGAGCGACGTAAATTGAACAAATGTGATAGAATTTCCATGAAATCTTATATTAAACAAAATATAAAATGATCTAATCGGGTCTCTGATAGCCCTATCATAGAAGTTTAATAGTGCATTTTACTCGCCATTCCACGCGCTTTAAGATGCCGCCTAGCCCAGTACGCTATCTGAAATAGGAACTACGTAAGTTGAACAAATGTGACAGAATTACGCTGAATTCTTATATTTACCGTAATATAAAATGATCTAATCGGGTCTCTGTTTGCCTTATCCTAGAAGTTTAATAGTGCATTTTAATCGCCATTTCATGGGCTTTGAGATGCCGCTTAGCCCAATATGCTATCTGAAATAGGAGCGACGTAAATTGAACAAATGTGATAGAATTTCGCTGAATTCTTATATTAACCAAAATATAAAATGATCTAATCGGGTCTCTGATTGCCCTATCATAGAAGTTTGATAGTGTATTTTACTCGACATTCCACGCGCTTTAATTTGCCGCCTAGCCCAGTACGCTATCTGAAATAGGAACTACGTAAGTTGAACAAATGTGACAGAATTACGCTGAATTCTTATATTTACCGTAATATAAAATGATCTAATCGGGTATCTGTTTGCCTTATCCTAGAAGTTTAATAGTGCATTTTACTCGCCATTTCATGCGCTTTGAGCTGCCGCATAGCCCAATACGCTATCTGAAATAGGAGCGACGTAAATTGAACAAATGTGATAGAATTTCCATGAAATCTTATATTAAACAAAATATAAAATGATCTAAACGGGACTCTGATTGCCCTATCCTAGAAGTTTAGTAGTGCATTTTACTCGCCCTTCCACGCGCTTTAAGATGCCGCCTAGCCCAGTACACTATCTGAAATAGGAGCGACGTATGTTGAACAAATGTGATATGATTACGCTGAATTCTTATATTAACCGTAATATTAAATGATCTAATCGGGTCTCGGTTTGCCTTACCCTAGAAGTTTAATAGTGCATTTTACTCGCCATTTCATGCGCTTTGAGATGCCGCTTAGCCCAATATGCTATCTGCAACATGAGCGACGTAAATTGAACAAATGTGATAGAATTTCGCTGAATTCTTAAATTTACCATAATATAAAATGATCTAATCGGGTCTCTGTTTGCCCTACCCTAGAAGTTTAATAGTACATTTTACTCGCCATTTCTTGCGCTTTGAGATGCCGCTTAGCCCAATACGCTATCTGAAATATCAGCGACGTAAATTGAACAAATGTGAGAGAATCTCGCTGAATTCTTATATTAACCTTAATGTAAAATGATCTAATCGGGTCTCTGTTCGCCCTACCCTAGAAGATTACTAGTGCATTTCACACGTCATTTCATGCGCTTTGAGATGCCGCTTAGCTCAATAAGCTATCTGAAATAGGAGCGACGTAAATTGAACAAATGTGATAGAATATCGCTGAATTCTTATATTAACCTCAATGTAAAATGATCTAATCGGGTCTTTGTTCGCCCTACCCTAGAAGTTTAATAGTGCATTTAACTCGTCATTTCATGCGCTTTGAGATGCCGCTTAGCCCAATAAGCTATCTGAAATAGGAGCGACGTAAATTGACCAAATGTGATAGAATTTCGCTGAATTCTTATATAACCAAAATATAAAATGATCTAATCGGGTCTCTGATTGCCCTATCATAGAAGTTTAATAGTGAATTTTACTCGCCATTCCACGCGCTTTAAGAGGCCGCGTAGCCCAATACGCTATCAGCAATAGGAGCGACGTAAATTGAACAAATGTGATAGAATTTCGCTGAATTCTTATATTAACCAAGATATAAAATGATCTAATCGGGTCTCTGTTTGCCCTACCCTAGAAGTTTAATAGTGCATTTTACTCGACATTTCTTGCGCTTTGAGATGCCGTTTAGTCCAATACGCTATCTGAAATATCAGCGACGTAAATTGAACAAATGTGAGAGAATTTCGCTGAATTCTTATATTAACCAAAATATAAAATGATCTAGTCGGGTCTCTGATTACCCTATCATAGAAGTATAGTAGTGCATTTTACTCGCCCTTACACGCGCTTTGAGATACCCCCTTGCCCAGTACGCTATCTGAAATAGGAGCGATGTAAGTTGAACAAATGTGACAGAATTACGCTGAATTCTTATATTAACCGTAATATAAAATGATCTAATCGGGTCTCTGTTTGCCCTACCCTAGAAGTTTAATAGTGCATTTTACTCGCCATTTCTTGCGCTTTGAGATGCCGCGTAGCCCAGTACGCTATCTGAATTAGGAGCGACGTAAATTGAACAAATGTGATAGAATTTTGCTGAATTCTTAAATTAACCATAACATAAAATGATGTAATCGGGTCTCTGTTCGCCCTACCCAAGAAGTTTAATAGTGCATTTCTCTCGTCATTTCATGCGCTTTTAGATGCCGCTTAGCCCAATAGCTATCTGAAATAGGAGCGACGTAAATTGAACAAATGTGATAGAATTTCCCTGAAATCTTATATTAAACAAAATATAAAATGATCTAAACGGGACTCTGATTGCCCTATCATAGAAGTTTAGTAGTGCATTTTACTCGCCCTTCCACGCGCTTTAAGATGCCGCCTAGCCCAGTACACTATCTGAAATAGGAGCGACGTATGTTGAACAAATGTGATAGAATTACGCTGAATTCTTATATTAACCGTAATATAAAATGATCTAATCGGGTCTCTGTATGCATTACCATAGAAGTTTAATAGTGCATTATACTCGCCATTTCATGCGCTTTGAGATGCCGCTTAGTCCAATACGCTATCTGCAATAGGATCGACGTAAATTGTACAAATGAGATAGAATTTCGCTGAATTCTTAAATTAACCATAATATAAAGTGATCTAAACTGGTCTCTGTTTGCCCCACCCTAGAAGTTTAATAGTGCATTTTACTCGCCATTTCTTGGGCTTTGAGATGCCGCTTAGCCCAATACGCTATCTGAAATAGGAGCAACGTAAATTGAACAAATGTGATAGAATTTCGCTGAATTCTTAAATTAACCATAATATAAAATGATCTAATGGGGTCTCTGTTTGCCCTACCCTAGAAGTTTAATAGTGCATTTTACTCGCCATATCTTGCGCTTTGAGATGCCGCTTAGCCCAATACGCTATCTGAAATAGGAGCGATGTAAGTTGAACAAATGTGAGAGAATTTCGCTGAATTCTTAAATTAACCATAATACAAAATGATCTAATGGGGTCTCTGTTTGCCCTACCCTAGAAGTTTAATAGTGCATTTTACTCGACATTTCTTGCGCTTTGAGATGCCGCTTAGTCCAATACGCTATCTGAAATATCAGCCACGTAAATTGAACAAATGTGAGAGAATTTCGCTGAATTCTTATATTAACCAAAATATAAAATGATCTAATCGGGTCTCTGATTTCCCTATCATAGAAGTTTAATAGTGCATTTGACTCGCCATTTCATGCGCTTTGAGATGCCGCTTAGCCCAATACGCTATCTGAAATAGGGGCGACGTAAATTGAACAAATGTGATAGAATTACTCTGAATTCTTATATTAACCGTAAAATAAAATGATCTAATCGGGTCTCTGTTTGCCTTACCCTAGAAGTTTAATAGTGCATTTTACTCGCCATTTCATGCGCTTTGAGATGCCGCCTAGCCCAGTACACTATCTGAAATAGGAGCGACGTATGTTGAACAAATGTGATATAATTACGCTCAATTCTTATATTAACCATAATATAAAATGATCTAATCGGGTCTCTGTTTGCCCTACCCTAGAAGTTTAATAGTACATTTTACTCGCCATTTCTTGCGCTTTGAGATGCCGCTTAGCCCAATACGCTATCTGAAATATCAGCGACGTAAATTGAACAAATGTGAGAGAATCTCGCTGGATTCTTATATTAACCTTAATGTAAAATGATCTAATCGGGTCTCTGTTCGCCCTACCCTAGAAGATTACTAGTGCATTTCACACGTCATTTCATGCGCTTTGAGATGCCGCTTAGCTCAATAAGCTATCTGAAATAGGAGCGACGTAAATTGGACAAATGTGATAGAATTTTTCTGAATTCTTAAATAAACCATAATATGAAATGATCTAATCGGGTCTCTGTTTGCCCTACCCTAGAGGTTTAACAGTGCATTTTACTCGCCATTTCATGCGCTTTGAGATGCGGCTTAGCCCAATACGCTATCTGAAATAGGAGCGACGTAAATTGAACAAATGTGATAGAATTTCGCTGAATTCTTATATTAACCAAAATATAAAATGATCTAATCGGGTCTCTGATTGCCCTATCATAGAAGTTTGATAGTGTATTTTACTCGACATTCCACGCGCTTTGAGTTGCCGCCTAGCCCAGTACGCTTTCTGAAATAGGAACTACGTAAGTTGAACAAATGTGACAGAATTACGCTGAATTCTTATATTTACCGTAATATAAAATGATCTAATCGGGTCTCTGTTTGCCTTATCCTAGAAGTTTAATAGTGCATTTTACTCGCCATTTCATGCGCTTTGAGATGCCGCATAGCCCAATACGCTATCTGAAATAGGAGCGACGTAAATTGAACAAATGTGATAGAATTTCGCTGAATTCTTATATTAACCTCAATGTAAAATGACCTAATCGGGTCTTTGTTCGCCCTACCCTAGAAGTTTAATAGTGCATTTCACTCGTCATTTCATGCGCTTTGAGATGCCGCTTAGCCCAATACGCTATCCGACATAGGAGCGACGTAAATTGAACAAATGTGATAGAATTTCGCTGAATTCTTAAATTAACCATAATATAAAATGATCTAATGGGGTCTCTGATTGCCCTATCATAGAAGTTTAGTAGTGCATTTTACTCGCCCTTCCACGCGCTTTGAGATACCGCCTTGCCCAGTACGCTATCTGAAATAGGAGCTACGTAAGTTGAACAAATGTGATAGAATTTTGCTGAATTCTTAAATTAACCATAATATAAAATGATATAATCGGGTCTCTGTTTGCCCTACCCAAGAACTTTAATAGTGCATTTCTCTCGTCATTTCATGCGCTTTGAGATGCCGCTTAGCCCAATACGCTCTCTGAAAGAGGAGCGACGTAAATTGAACAAATGTGATAGAATTTCCATGAAATCTTATATTAAACAAAATATAAAATGATCTAAACGGGACTCTGATTGCCCTAACATAGAAGTTTAGTAGTGCATTTTACTCGCCCTTCCACGCGCTTTAAGATGCCGCCTAGCCCAGTACACTATCTGAAATAGGAGCGACGTATGTTGAACAAATGTGATATGATTACGCTGAATTCTTATATTAACCGTAATATTAAATGATCTAATCGGGTCTCGGTTTGCCTTACCCTAGAAGTTTAATAGTGCATTTTACTCGCCATTTCATGCGCTTTGAGATGCCGCTTAGCCCAATACGCTATCTGCAACATGAGCGACGTAAATTGAACAAATGTGATAGAATTTCGCTGAATTC